>OZ008353.1:10432757-10532229 GCA_963931975.1 Cataclysta lemnata | reverse complement strand
CGTGCGGTGCCTGCGGGATCGCCAGCGTTCAAACCACCGACTTCATTTCGTTCGCGGGAACTCCCCTAGATGGCGCTGAACGGTTGTGAATCGCGGTGACGTAGTTTTTCTGTGTAGCATATATACCCCGTGAAGAATTTCAATTAAATGGTTCAGTTAAAGTGTCAGTGCAGTTTCATTTTAAAAATAGTGTAGTGAGTGAACAGCCAGTGATGTTTTTGTGTGCTATTGTGGATTTTGTAGAGAATGTACTTTTTGACTTTTAAGATTTATGTCATTACAGAAAAAAAATATATAGTTTTGCTTGGATTTTGTATAAAGTTTGTTTAATTTGGTATATTATATTCCACAATAGCTTTAAAGTCTCCCCGCAGACCTAGGATAAACAACAAGTAGCTCACTTACATCAAAGAACTGTGGGAGTGTTTGGCGCGTTTCCTGGTGTCAGTTAGATTTATTTTACATACATACATACATAAATCACGCCTATATCCCCGAAGGGGTAGGCAGAGGTGAGCTAGCACCCACGTTTCGCCAAATATGTCAGGTCCCATGTAATAGGTGGCGAGCCTATTGCCATTTATCGGGTACAAAGTCGCAGTACATTGCTAGGTGGTATAAGAGGAACGCTGCTGCCCATTCCTCATCACTAATTGATTATCCTTAGTCGCCTTGTACGACACCCACGGGAGAGATTTGGGTTGGTGACAATTGTATTCTACTCTGCCGTCACCACACGGCACGGAGATTTATTTTCGCTAATTCAAATATTGTTACAGAGTGGATTTTGTGCATTTTGTTTTGGATGTTGGCGGGGGTGGGTGATGCGGGGAGGAGGGAAAACTCGCCCCTCTCCACATCACCCACCCCCGCTAACATCCAGACCGCCCCGTCCCCGCCACCGTCTCGTACCGCAGGAGGGTCGCGCACGAACTTGTCAAGTGTGCTAGAGAAACCCACCATTACCACCGAGATAAGACGGCACATTGTAAATGATGCACTTACAGCGAGGTGTTGAGCGCGGTGTTGGCGTAGAAGCCGGGCACGTTGTGCGGCCGCTCGTGGTCGCGCTCCCGCTGCAGCGCGCCGAGCAGCCCGCGGTTGCTGATCGCGCCCAGCGAGCCGGTCAGCCGGATCGCGCTCGGGAACCCCACCACGGGGTACGCCAGCCCCTCTGCGTACGGCACTGGCCCGTCAACGTGAATAACACTCTATTTGCATGGGCGGAGTGACAAAAGTGGATGAGATAGAGCCTATCGCGCCCAGCGAGCCGGTCAGCCGGATCGCGCTCGGGAACCCCACCACGGGGTACGCCAGCCCCTCTGCGTACGGCACTGGCCCGTCAACGTGAATAACACTCTATTTGCATGGGCGGAGTGACAAAAGTGGATGAGATAGAGCCTATCGCGCCCAGCGAGCCGGTCAGCCGGATCGCGCTCGGGAACCCCACCACGGGGTACGCCAGCCCCTCTGCGTACGGCACTGGCCCGTCAACGTGAATAACACTCTATTTGCATGGGCGGAGTGACAAAAGTGGATGAGATAGAGCCTATCGCGCCCAGCGAGCCGGTCAGCCGGATCGCGCTCGGGAACCCCACCACGGGGTACGCCAGCCCCTCTGCGTACGGCACTGGCCCGTCAACGTGAATAACACTCTATTTGCATGGGCGGAGTGACAAAAGTGGATGAGATAGAGCCTATCGCGCCCAGCGAGCCGGTCAGCCGGATCGCGCTCGGGAACCCCACCACGGGGTACGCCAGCCCCTCTGCGTACGGCACTGGCCCGTCAACGTGAATAACACTCTATTTGCATGGGCGGAGTGACAAAAGTGGATGAGATAGAGCCTATCGCGCCCAGCGAGCCGGTCAGCCGGATCGCGCTCGGGAACCCCACCACGGGGTACGCCAGCCCCTCTGCGTACGGCACTGGCCCGTCAACGTGAATAACACTCTATTTGCATGGGCGGAGTGACAAAAGTGGATGAGATAGAGCCTATCGCGCCCAGCGAGCCGGTCAGCCGGATCGCGCTCGGGAACCCCACCACGGGGTACGCCAGCCCCTCTGCGTACGGCACTGGCCCGTCAACGTGAATAACACTCTATTTGCATGGGCGGAGTGACAAAAGTGGATGAGATAGAGCCTATCGCGCCCAGCGAGCCGGTCAGCCGGATCGCGCTCGGGAACCCCACCACGGGGTACGCCAGCCCCTCTGCGTACGGCACTGGCCCGTCAACGTGAATAACACTCTATTTGCATGGGCGGAGTGACAAAAGTGGATGAGATAGAGCCTATCGCGCCCAGCGAGCCGGTCAGCCGGATCGCGCTCGGGAACCCCACCACGGGGTACGCCAGCCCCTCTGCGTACGGCACTGGCCCGTCAACGTGAATAACACTCTATTTGCATGGGCGGAGTGACAAAAGTGGATGAGATAGAGCCTATCGCGCCCAGCGAGCCGGTCAGCCGGATCGCGCTCGGGAACCCCACCACGGGGTACGCCAGCCCCTCTGCGTACGGCACTGGCCCGTCAACGTGAATAACACTCTATTTGCATGGGCGGAGTGACAAAAGTGGATGAGATAGAGCCTATCGCGCCCAGCGAGCCGGTCAGCCGGATCGCGCTCGGGAACCCCACCACGGGGTACGCCAGCCCCTCTGCGTACGGCACTGGCCCGTCAACGTGAATAACACTCTATTTGCATGGGCGGAGTGACAAAAGTGGATGAGATAGAGCCTATCGCGCCCAGCGAGCCGGTCAGCCGGATCGCGCTCGGGAACCCCACCACGGGGTACGCCAGCCCCTCTGCGTACGGCACTGGCCCGTCAACGTGAATAACACTCTATTTGCATGGGCGGAGTGACAAAAGTGGATGAGATAGAGCCTATCGCGCCCAGCGAGCCGGTCAGCCGGATCGCGCTCGGGAACCCCACCACGGGGTACGCCAGCCCCTCTGCGTACGGCACTGGCCCGTCAACGTGAATAACACTCTATTTGCATGGGCGGAGTGACAAAAGTGGATGAGATAGAGCCTATCGCGCCCAGCGAGCCGGTCAGCCGGATCGCGCTCGGGAACCCCACCACGGGGTACGCCAGCCCCTCTGCGTACGGCACTGGCCCGTCAACGTGAATAACACTCTATTTGCATGGGCGGAGTGA
Organism: Cataclysta lemnata; assembly: GCA_963931975.1. NCBI lineage: Eukaryota > Metazoa > Arthropoda > Insecta > Lepidoptera > Crambidae > Cataclysta > Cataclysta lemnata. The sequence continues at coordinate 10,529,073 of OZ008353.1, read as the reverse complement.
CAAAAGTGGATGAGATAGAGCCTATCGCGCCCAGCGAGCCGGTCAGCCGGATCGCGCTCGGGAACCCCACCACGGGGTACGCCAGCCCCTCTGCGTACGGCACTGGCCCGTCAACGTGAATAACACTCTATTTGCATGGGCGGAGTGACAAAAGTGGATGAGATAGAGCCTATCGCGCCCAGCGAGCCGGTCAGCCGGATCGCGCTCGGGAACCCCACCACGGGGTACGCCAGCCCCTCTGCGTACGGCACTGGCCCGTCAACGTGAATAACACTCTATTTGCATGGGCGGAGTGACAAAAGTGGATGAGATAGAGCCTATCGCGCCCAGCGAGCCGGTCAGCCGGATCGCGCTCGGGAACCCCACCACGGGGTACGCCAGCCCCTCTGCGTACGGCACTGGCCCGTCAACGTGAATAACACTCTATTTGCATGGGCGGAGTGACAAAAGTGGATGAGATAGAGCCTATCGCGCCCAGCGAGCCGGTCAGCCGGATCGCGCTCGGGAACCCCACCACGGGGTACGCCAGCCCCTCTGCGTACGGCACTGGCCCGTCAACGTGAATAACACTCTATTTGCATGGGCGGAGTGACAAAAGTGGATGAGATAGAGCCTATCGCGCCCAGCGAGCCGGTCAGCCGGATCGCGCTCGGGAACCCCACCACGGGGTACGCCAGCCCCTCTGCGTACGGCACTGGCCCGTCAACGTGAATAACACTCTATTTGCATGGGCGGAGTGACAAAAGTGGATGAGATAGAGCCTATCGCGCCCAGCGAGCCGGTCAGCCGGATCGCGCTCGGGAACCCCACCACGGGGTACGCCAGCCCCTCTGCGTACGGCACTGGCCCGTCAACGTGAATAACACTCTATTTGCATGGGCGGAGTGACAAAAGTGGATGAGATAGAGCCTATCGCGCCCAGCGAGCCGGTCAGCCGGATCGCGCTCGGGAACCCCACCACGGGGTACGCCAGCCCCTCTGCGTACGGCACTGGCCCGTCAACGTGAATAACACTCTATTTGCATGGGCGGAGTGACAAAAGTGGATGAGATAGAGCCTATCGCGCCCAGCGAGCCGGTCAGCCGGATCGCGCTCGGGAACCCCACCACGGGGTACGCCAGCCCCTCTGCGTACGGCACTGGCCCGTCAACGTGTATTAATCTTGTCAATAACACTTTATTCGCAACTTAGAATACTATATATCAAGACTATAGGATAAAACAAAGGCTGTCTCAGATCGCAAGTATTCGACTAATTATTTGATAAAAATGCGTTCTGAGAACGGTTACGCACTACGTGCGATCCGAATCGGATCCAAATCCGATCCGAAACCTAGAAAAGATGGAATGAATACTTGATAAGACGGAAAGAAATCGGATGACGGACATCGGATCTAGTAAGTTACCAAAGAAATAGTTCTACGGCTACCGCGTACCATATTTTCACAGATTCGGATCGGACATAGTGCGTAAGCGCTCTAAGACTTTCTGTAGTCGGTGATAAGGAACGAATGTGATAATTTTAGTACTAATACATACCGTTAGCAGCCAGGGGGTAGTGCGGCAGTGCAGATGGTTCGGGCGGGTGTACTGGTTGCAGCAGCGGAGCATTGTAGCAATTCTGGGTGTTTGCCATCTGCCAAAGGATTATGTATTAATCTTCATCACCAGCCCTTTAATGTACAGTCAGCATCATAAGTACATTTAACACTTTAGTACCTTTACACAATGGTTGTTCGTACAAATTTGTGGCGATTATAACTGCGCATGCACTATCTTTGGTATGACAGAGGGTTAAAGTGGTAATCGACTTAGGATGCTGACCGTACTACAACTGGGGCACCGGCCTTCCGTGTGGATGGCTTTCCTGATATAGGGAAATTGGGCCATAACCACGCTTGCCCAGTGCGGATTGGTCGGTGTTAATGACAGCAGATGCAAAAGAGACCAACGGCTTAACATACAAGAGCATAGGTACATGCATAAATCGCGCCTATATCCCGGAAGAGGTAGGCAAAGATGACCTAACATTAACGTTTCACCAATTAGGTTAGGTCCCATGTAATGAGCGAGCCTATTGCCATTTATTGGCACGGAAATCGCAGTACATTTCTAGGTGGCATAAGAGGCTGCTACGCATTGCTGTGTTAACCCGTAGTCGCCTTGTACAACACCCACGGAAGAGAGGGGGTCGACATTTGTATTCTGCTCTGCCGTCTCTGGTAAACAAATAAGAGTGATTTATCACAAATAAATTATCCTTATAGAGTGGCTGCTTTTTGCTTAACTACGTCCATTTAACGAGAAACACTGTTTGACGGGCTCGATAACGGCCCCCGTAGCACGGGACGTGGACACTTCTCTTTCGGGGGACAGAAAATCTTTTCCTCTCCCTCAACTCCCACTATATCCCGAGACAAAACACGTGGACAAGTCTCTCTCAAGTGGTGGAGAGAGACTTGTCCATGTCCCCGTGCTAGGCCCACAGTGCGGTGTCGTTTTGTCCACGCTGGGTCCTTTTCGTAGCTGCGTGTGGGTAAATCGCGAGCGGTAGCGGGGTGAGTTACATGTTTCTTGTATTTAATAAGCGAATATATTCATTTTCCATACCTGTTGGACAGGTCGTGGTATGTTGACGTAGGCATGTCCGACACACTGCTCGTCTGGGCGGCCTAAGCTGTCTACAGTGGCAGGGTACGAGCGGTGAAAAGGTGTTTCGGGTCCCATTCTACAAAAAAAAATGTATAATTTAGTTAATTCTTTTCTTCAGTTAATAACCCAAAATTAATAACATTTTCTATCAATAACAATGAATTTAGGGGCTCCGCTCTAGAGCTGATTTGAGTCAGAAGGCTGAAATGATGAATTCAGTTGTACACAATTTGATCATTAAAAAGATCAATTCAGTCATGGTTTACGTACATCCCTAAATCAACCCTCAATAACCCCAAAGGGTAGGCAGAGATGTATTAGCAGCCACATTTTGCCAACTATTTTAAGTCTAAACGAATAAGGGCGAAGAAGAAAAAGGTTTGATTTATGTACATGTATGTTTATTATTAACTGAGGGTAGTACTAATATTAATTTGAGAAAATAAAATGAATAAAACTTTTATTACATTACAACACTTATAGAATACATAATATGTATATAGAAAGTGAAAAAAATTACCTCATAGCATCAGGGCGGCACTGTGCCACTGCCTCATCGTATGGCGGGGGCGCCTCGCCTCGGGGCAAGTAGTTACCCGGCGGTTTCCATGCTGCCAGTGCAGTCTCGCACGTGCCACCCATGTATCCCATACTGCCACTTATATACCTGATGGCATTCCATAACTTATATTTTAGTCTATGAATAAAGTTGATACAAACTCAAAGCAACATTCAATCTCAGGTTAAAGGCAGCTAGGTGCTACAAGGCAGCCAGAATCAATGACTTTATGTGAACTCTGAGCAACCTAGGGTGGACTCATTCAGTCTACTCAAATGATATTTACTTTACGGTACTTAATATTTAGTGATGAAATTGGAAAGGATTTGGGTCACCTGTTAATGGACCAATTGGGGCAAAGTGTGATTAAATATAATGCATTAAATAGTTTTTAAAAATTTATGGAGAATATTATGTCATATAAATTTGATAACCAAAATTTAATTATATTATTAGAAAATTGTGGAAATGTAAATAAGAAATCCTTTAAATTGTTTATAATACTTTTAAAATTTTGTACTTTGAACTTAATCTATAGATTTATTTTATTGTACATAGGCACAGGGTTAATTTTAAAGTACCCCCAACCTTGCATGACTGTGTTATGTAAATTATTGTCATTATGTGACATTTTATTTCATTATGGAAATTAAATAATAAATTTAGTTATTGATATACTAGTTATATATATAATTGGTAAATAATTACAAAATAAAATATTATTTTAAATCCTAGAATTTTCATTAAAACAGTAAAGCACATTCACACTATAACAGCGGGTCACAGTATTCTATCTTGAATGAAGATAGACATACTACATCTTAGTTGCTTAGCAACTTCTGTTATTTATCATTATATAACAAAAAATCCCAAGCAACTAAACTTTAGTAAGCTTACTTTTTACAGTAGATAGAATATTGTGACCCGCCGTTAATGTACCATATGCCATTTGTTTATGTTTACACTGTGGTGCATCAACTGGCTCTCCGAGCCAGTAAACTAGAAACCACTGCTCACATTCGTGAGTAGAATGTCTATGAGGAAAAATATAATTGTCAACAAAGTAAAATTTGAAAATTAAATTCATTATAATTTGTATAAAGAAAGATAGACCTCCAACATTAAGGCCGTATGTCATTAGACTGTATGAACTCTGTGGTTGATTACACTTCAATGTACATTGAGCTACTTATGCATAAATGCATTAAAATGTACAAACCACCACTAATGCTATTAATATCCCATTAAATGGAAGTTATTGATTACCTATGACATGACCATACTACAATTCATATAATTTTAAGAATAAATGAATTGTTCTTTGTAATTATTAAGGAATTAATAGTGGTAAGAATGCTGCCTATCAGATTGGCAGCATTGAAGTTGTGTGTGGATGTGGAGGATACTATATGTGGAGAATAATAAATAATACTACGAATACTAAAAATGAATGCAATGACTAATCAAAAGTGAACAATGACGAATTAAAGGTGACAGTAGTAGTAAAATAGTCATAGCAATGAAGTAAATAAAAGCAGCACAAAAGTCGATAATAATTTACCCAATACTGGTAAGACTCCGCTGATCATCTGCGTGGGGAGCACGTCTCCGCTTGTGCCGCCGTACACGGTACACTACCAGTGCTACAGTGAGCAAAAGCAGCACAGCCGCCCCACCAGCTGCCACTCGGACATTAGCTTCAGCTGCCTCAACTGGCTTCACCACATCATCCAAACATATAAACTCACAGCATGTGTTACCAACTCTGAATGATCTACAATCCTGTAGAAAATTATATACAACTTAGAACAGCAAAAAGAAAAAATTTCATAATTTTAAGATTTAAACTTTAAAATCTGTTTAGTTTTGCTAACTTATTTATCAAAAAAAAATTAAATTACACAATTGCCCTTCATAAAATAAAGAATTATAATGTCAACAAAAGGAAGCTTGAAATATTTTACAGAATGATCTAGAAATAGGTATACCTGTGGTGGTGAGCACAATACTGCTTTGCAAACTTTTGGAATCCCATTATCACATACACACAGTGTGCAAGTGTCAGGACCTGGTACGTAATGAAGTCCATTGAATATCACTCTCCCACGAAAATCTGTGCATTCTCCTTGAGCTGCTACAGCTACAAAAACAATCACATAAAAACATTTAAAATCATACCACAACTAGACGAAGTTACTCAATTTTACATATTTAACACTAACTGTATATGTGTAAGGTCGTCAAGCACAATACAGCTTTGCCCAGCATGACTATACCCAGCAAAATTAAGTAATAATCAAACACGCCACATTTTTAGCAGAAAACTTTTGTCCTATTTTATAATCGATATTCACTCCCTGCCAGTTCGTTGGCCGTAGAAAATCATTTTGAACATGCGTCTTGGCTCGGCTGGGCTGGGATATTCAGTTTTGCTTTGCGATTGCGCCTACTTCACTCATAGCAGAAATTGACAATACGTTCTGATAGCAGCGTTCAGACTTTGGCTAAGAAATCTGATTCTTTTTAACACTCAAAAAGTCTTTTGATTTAGTGTAAAACTTTATGTGATACTATTTTCATGAGAATGTTAATTTGAATTTGCATTTTGCACCACACCACCAAAGAGTAAATAATACGCTCACCACTTTGCACTACAAACAAAGTTCTTGTTTGTTTGCAGTAGACAACATAGAAAACCATAGAGGACATTATTACCATTTTACTCGCGCCAAGCACTCCTTAGATGCGTTAAAATGTGTTTCACACTCTGAGGTTTCACCCATATTTTAATGTAAAATTCATTTCATGCATTAAGATCATTCATTCATTTCATACATTATTTTCATTCATTCATTTATCATTCATTCAAAATTAAGAAAAGTAAACAAAAGTATACAAAGACAGTTTCTAAAAGACTTGTATCCAGAAACATTAGGCCAAAAAAAATTAGTGGGCGAAATGTATGAATGAAATGAATTTTACGTTAAAATCTTACGTAGTATTGTATTCTCTTTGGTTAAAGTATTGTATTCTCTTTGGGTTAAAATATGGGTGTCACACATTTTAACGCATCTAGGGAGTGCTTGGAGCGAATTTAATGGTAACAGAGTTCATGATGGTGCCTGTGGACAAAACCACTTTTTAAAGTGGTCTTCACCACAACATCAAACACATCATAAGACTTATTTTTAATGATTCTGCATAATTGCACATCAACACGGATGCTTGTGCCATTGAGTTATAAGGTAAACTAAAACTAGAGACGCTATGCCAAACAAAACTATTCTCCCAACTCGAATCTACCTACGGTGGCTGCGGGGCGAGCGGGCGAGTGTGGCGTGGAATCAGTTTTATATGCTGCAGCGCTAAACAAACAGCATAAGAGCTAACACAATTAGCAGTCGATTATCGTATAACCAAAGTATTAAAACATGCAGCGCCGATCGCTGATAGAATACAGTTTTCTCGTGACCAAAACATCGTAAGCACCGCCGATTTCATGGCGCTTACGCGTTTCCTTCAACGCAGTCTAACAAAAATATCCTTATAGATTAGATTATGCATTAATTAAAACATGTTTGTTTTGTTTTAATTAATATTTTGTTACAATTAACGATGATAAGTCACACCAATATCTTTTTGTTTTGTTTTTGATTCATTGTTGCATGTTTTTAACACGCAGAAGGCATTTTTAGATCTATTTGTAGCCACAATTTCGGCAAGCAGTCGCTTCGAGCGTTGGCGAATGACTAAATGAGTCGTTGCTCCGGAGCATCAACGCATGGACTACAATTCTTGTTTGCTGTGTCGCTTCTATACGCTAGTAATAGTAGTTCAATGGCTTTGTTGAATATCGGTATTAAAATCTGAGAACTATAAATAAAACCATTACATGTTGCGACCGAACCGATAATCGTGTGTTATTTTATTTGATTATTTACAAGACGTCAATACTATAAAAACACTTTAAACCATAAATACTAATAAGGAGGCTTAATGTAAATATTGCTTTCCAACATCCCATCTCAATGTTTACATTAAGTACAATAAAGTGAAAATTAACCTATCTTTAAACTAACTACTACAGTAAAATAAACTTTACATATCTCATAAAATAAACATCGAAATTTCTAACACATAAAATTATCAATACAATATGCTAACTTTTCCCTAACTAAACTTTTAGTCATAAAATCTGCAAAATTTTCGTTAGTGCTTACATAATCTATTTGTAAAATTTTCTTTTGGAGTAAGTCTTTCAAAAAGTGGTATTTGACATCAATATGTCTGGTTCTTTTGGAATTTTCAAAACTCTTCGAAATCGATATGGCACTAATGTTATCTACTAACAAAATGGCTGATGATGATGCGCCTAAACATTCGGCAACACCTTTTAAATTTACCAGCCACTGTGCAGTGTTACCTGCAGCTATGTATTCGGACTCTGCTGTAGACAAAGCAACACATTTTTGTTTAGTGGAGAACCATAAAATTGGGTTTTTTCCGTGCATTATCATCCCCCCACTAACGCTCTTCCTATCACTTTTATCGCTTGCCCAGTCGGCGTCCGAATATCCATAGAGTACCATGTTATTTTCAGATTTTCTAAAAAGTATTCCAAGTTCTTTTGTTTCTTTCAAATATCGCAATATTCTTTTTCCGGCTTTCCATAATTCTTCATTAACTTTATCCAAGAATCGACTTAAATATGAAACAGCATACGATATATCTGGTCTTGACGTTATTGACAAATATAACAGGCTACCGATGAGTTGTCGAAATGGTACATCTATTTTCTTTTCATTTTCTTTAAACGCGACATTGAAGTTGTGTTCCATCGGAGTTTTCACACCTCGACAGTCTGTCATATCAAATTTAGCTAGTATTTTATTAATCATGTTTGTCTGTCTAATCACTATAGTATTTTCATCTCTTGTTACTTCCATTCCCAAATAAGTACTAAGTTCACCCATATCTTTTACTTTAAATTCTTCTTTTAATTTTCCTATTATATGTTTGTCATTTCCCATTGTCAGAATGTCATCAACGTATATTATTACCCAACAATCCTCTTTATAATATAGACATGAGTCATAACTTGATCTTATGAAATTATGTTCTTTCATGAACGAATCTATTCTTTCATTCCAGCATAATGGTGACTCATTCAGTCCATACAATGATCTTTTAAGCCGTAAAACTTTATTTTCTTCAGCTTTCAATCCTTTTGGAACTTTAAGGTAGACCTCGGACTTTACTTTGCCATTAAGAAAGGCTGTCGGTACGTCGAACTGTCGTACTCTAAGGTTATCTGACAACGCCTTCGAAATGAGCATTTTCACTGTAGATTGCCTGGCTACTGGCGAATATATATTATCAAAATAGTCTTCTCTCTTTTGTTGAAAACCTCTTACCACTAGTCTCGCCTTCTTTGTTCCATCATCTTTCATTTTAAAAATCCATTTTGTATCAATAGCCCTCTTTCCTTTGGGTAAATCTGCTTCTTCCCATGTTTCTAATTTTTCTAACGCATTTAACTCTTTATCAACTGCATTCTTCCAATCCTGACTTGCAATTGCTTCTTCGAATGTATTTGGAGCATCGGTCAGTAAGCTGAAGCCTTCATCAGCTATTGTGCCATATACAATATTTGTCTCATAATCATCATAGCGAGTTGGTGGTTTAACCTTTCTTCCTGACTTCGTACTTTTTATCTCTTGTCTTTGTTCTTCTTCGTTTGTCATTTCTTCTCTTTCTGATTTATTGTCTATTATTGTCTCTATCTTATCCTCTATGTCTTCTAAATCATTTCTTCTGTTTTCCACTTTATTTTCCTTTTCACAATATTTCGTATCATTTTCATTGAATTTCACATCTCTCGATATTATTATCTTGTCATTTTCTGGGTCCCATAATCTATATCCAACTTTGCTGTAACCAACCATTCGAGTACTTTGTGCACGATTACTAAGTTTATCTTCTTTGGGTATTATTGTTGCCCACGCCTTAGATCCAAATACTCGTAGCTTTGACATATCCTTATTCCCATACATCATTTCACAAGGTGTCTTATATTTAATAGCTTGTGATGGACATCTATTTAATTGATAAGCAGCGCATCTTATGGCTTCGCACCATAAATGTTTTGGTAAATTTGTCTCTGCAAAAAGTGTACGTGCTTTATCGTATAAAGTTCTGTTTATGCGTTCTGCAACGCCATTTTGCTGTGTAGTATATGGTAATGTGTACTCCAAACTTATCCCTTTTTGCCTGCAAAAATCTTTAATCGAATTTGCTGTGTATTCAGCTCCGTTGTCACACCTTATTCTTTTAACTTTATTTCCGCATTTATTTTCTAATTCACTTATATAGTTTAGTAAGTTTTGAGTCGCTTCGGACTTATACTTCAAAATGTATACAACACAAAAGTGCGAAAAATCATCAATAATGGTCATAAAATATTTCTCACCATTTGGTCCAATATTTCTTACTGGTCCCGCTATGTCCGTATGGAGCATTTCTGCAATCATTGTAGACCTCGGTCTTGCTGTATGTTTAAACGGACTTCGCGTTGCTTTGCCTTCAATACAGGGTTCGCAAATCCTGTCAGATATTGGCAAATTCATTATACCTAACCCTTTTCTATTCAAATGGCCTAACCTCTTATGCCATAATTCATTACTCTCTTTTGCTACATTACACGCAACATCATTACAGATTGTACCATTAATTCTATAAAGTTTATTTTTACATTCAGCAGTAATAAAAATGTTTCTTCTAAAAATCTCTGCATTGTTTTTATTAAAATTTATATTAAAGCCAAAACTTACCATTTTATTTACTGATAATAAATTAAACGTTATATTTTTGACTATAAGTGCCTCAACAGTTATTTTTGAATTTTGATACGCTAATTTTAATTTTCCTCTCTTATTCGTAGTAACATATTGTCCATTTGCTACTAAAATTCTTACGTTGTTTACTTCTGTAACATCAAACATATATTCCATATATTTTTCATTAATGAGATGTTCTGTACATCCCGAATCTACAATAAATTCAATACTATTACTATCATGACTTACGTTATTACATGCTTCAAACTCAGTACAAAAAATAAAAGAAAATTCCAAATCTTCAACTTCAGCTGGAGATGCCTGCGTTATGTCCCTCTGATAGTTGAATGGACGGCCTCTTCCACGTTGTCCTCGATAGGCACGTCGTCGTTGGTTTCCTCTCTGCTGCTGCTGCTGCTGACCTTGAGTTCTGCATTGAAACGACTTGTGTCCATTTTTGCCACATGTATAACAAGTAAAGAATGCATTTTCTGTCTCGTTGGTTTCAGTTTCCTCATTTATTTTCAATTTTATTTCAGCATCTAATAGTCGTGTTTTGACAAATTCTATATTCAATTGTTTTTCCGTTGCCATGGTTTCAATGGCTGTTATCACGTGCTCAAACTCTTTAGGCAATGACGATAGCAAATAGCAAATTTGGTCTTCCTCATCTACTTTAACGTCTATTGTTCCTAAATCTGCTAAAATATTGTCAAATTTCATGAAATATTGCTGCAACGACTCTTTATTTGAACATTTCAATGTTATTAATTTTCTCTTCAGGTGTAGCTTGTTATAAATGCTCTTTCTTTCAAATACATCTTTAAGTAGGTTCATCATATCTTTCGCCGTCCTTCCTTTCTTTAAAATATCTAAATATTTGTCACTTGTACATTGTGCTATTAGGGATTTAGCTTTCGCGTCATCTTTCTCATAATTTTGAAATTTTTCATTTGTATCATTCTCTATTACATACTTTATTTGTTTTTCTTCCATTAGTAACATCAGTCTGTATTTCCAATTACCAAAATTCGTACCTTCATTTAATATTGGAAGCGACGTCGGGCCTGTAGCTGTCATTATTTTTTTTCGGTTTTCTTCTATAATTATTCTTTTATATTTCTCAATATTGTGGATCGCAACCCAACAATTAACTTTTTAGCGAATTATACGCTCTGCTACCATGTTGAATAGCGGTATTAAAATCTGAGAACTATAAATAAAACCATTACATGTTGCGACCGAACCGATAATCGTGTGTTATTTTATTTGATTATTTACAAGACGTCAATACTATAAAAACACTTTAAACCATAAATACTAATAAGGAGGCTTAATGTAAATATTGCTTTCCAACAGGCTTGTGCATCAAAATAACACCATTTTCAGTACACAAAGTCTACTTTGTAACAATATCTGAATTGACAACATTTCATTTTTTCAACATACCTTTATTATGATGATAAATGAAATTAAACCGAAAATGAAGACACCCATATTTTTTATTTCTTCTGAATTCCGTCGTTTTCATACAAAAAATCATGATTGAAATACCGGTCATTCTAAACAGACGTAAGTGCCAAATGACGTCACTGTCGTGGACGAATGGCGAAACGACTCTTGACTCGAAAAATAAAAATATCACTTGTCAAAATTAACGAACTGGTGTTTCCGGTGTCGAAAATAAAAACATTTATCTGAAATGTTTGAAATTAATTTTAAAGTCAAATACGTTTTAAATTAAAGTTTATGAAGGATTTCAATTTATTGCTACTCTAATTTTGTTAATTTTGACGATGACAATTAATAACATTGGATTTGATTTATGACTGACGACTGTCATCATCAAAGAGTATATAATACACTACGTTTAAGAGTCGGGACTTCAAACAAGCTTTTTGACGATTTTGACTCGCAGTTTAGGCTAAGATCTCGTACCAACCAACAGAGACAGATAAAAAAGTAATGCCAACATACTACAAAAGCAAACTAAGGATGTGGTGTACGCTACAGAATGTGTCGATATCGATAAAAACGAATGGGTACCCCCCCCCTGCCTTGCAGAACTTGCAGACAGGTTTTTTAATCCTACAAAAGCAAAATAAAAAGCTCTGTTCGTTTGAAAATATTGAGTATTATTTAATTACGTGTAATTATTTAATACAATTTATTTAACAACAAAAAATAAAAGTTATGTTTACAATGTGGAAATTAAAATTGTTGGTAATTTTCTGATCTCATATTCTAGGCGGAGTCTTCAGATGTTAGCTGATCGATCAACACACGTTTTTGCAATGTTGTGTAAGCAAGTAAGCAGGACATTTAGATCTGAAATAATGAATAGAGATTAGTAAATATATCGTTTGAGTTTACGCTGGTCATCATCAATTCAATTTATTGTTCACCGCTTACCATAGCGGACTATGTGTAACGCGCCCGAAGGTCTGGTTCTGCCCAATCAATGAAATCTGGTTCTGAAATAAACCACTCCTTAGCTTCAGGAATTGAGCTATCAAACCATATCGGAAAAATAAGTTATGTAACTTACCAATAGAGGCGCTTATGCGGTTGCAGGCAACGATCACACCCGACGGGCATCGTGTAGCAAGGCGGCAGTCACGCTGTCTTCTTCTTCTAGTGCCTCTTCAATTCGGAAGATAAGCCGTCAGCTTTTTATATTCATCTCTGTCAGTCGCAAACCGAAACGGCTTTTCAACGGGGTTAATGCCGATCCACTCTCATATGCTTTGCAGCCATGACTCTCATCGCCTTTCAACAAGTCACGCTGTGATCTGAAAAATAAGTGGAGTTGAACACAGAAGAACTTTTGATGATGATAATGAGAGATGAATAATAAAACTCATACTCAACTTTGTTGTTAATGATGTTAGCTATCTAGTCATGGGAGGTTTTTGTTGTTTTATAAATAACCCTATATATGATATACTATATTATAATATATTGCAATAGACAATATTTATATGTATAAAACTAATGAAACATCTCAAGTACATTTGATACTCAAATTTACGAAAATAGATTTTTTATCGATAATTTGGTAAGTAGTAAGGACATCGCTACGGCGCATATGATTTTTGATTAAAGTGACCAGAACTTATTTCTAATTACTTAACGTTTATACAATAACATGGAAAACTACATACCGCTTCTCATCTAGTGGGAATTGGCCATGAAAACCCTCTTTTGGTTTAATTTCCTACTAGATTTTAGTCAACATATTTCACACCTTTTGTAAAACATTTCGCTGTTATGCACAAAAATAAATGACACAAACTAGTTAGATATACACTAATGATAAGTCACTGAAGACAATAAATAAGCACAAGATGGAAAACTAAACTAAAACAACGCTTTATTTTATATTTTCAAAACGGCATAGTGACTTATGACATTAGTGACACACTCCGGCAGCGCGAGACAAGGAAGGTTAGATCGGAAGTAAGAGACAAAACAAGTCGCCATTAAAAATTGCCTAAACTCCATACATTTTTTCTGCAGTATGGGAGTTTCGCCAGGCTGGTCATCATGTCTATGATAACTTTTTTATTCTTCCATCTAGGAAGGCAAACTTTTTAATTCATACCTCCCCGACCGTGACGTCATCGCATGATTTTTACATTTTATTTTTTTCTCTGTAATTAAGTATAAAAAAAAAAATATTTTCAAAGTCAGGATTGGGAAATAAAGAAACGGTATTTTTATTTTAGGAGGTTGTCATTTTTGAAATGTTGTCAATTTGCGAAAATAATTCTGACTGACACCACAAAACGCGGCAAACACACCCTCTAATTATCATTGATGATTTTACCATTATATTTGTTTTCGATTACGAAATAAAATTCAAGAATCCCAGTGTTTTTCGGTTATATCCACTAATGAAATAAAATATTATTAACAATATACATCCACTTTTAAAAAATAGCAATAACAGGTCAACGCTAATATGCGCAGAGGTCATTGTTCTTTAAGTAGGGATACACATAATACATAAATCACTTGAATTTAAATTAAATTACACTTGAGTGCCGTTTTAAAATATTGGCCTTAGTTTATTTATTGTAAGTTATGAAAAAGAAATAGGCGTACTCGCCTGTCTATCGCTAATCAAGCAGAAGTACCTGCCAGGTGAATCGAAAGGTATAAAATTTTGTTTTTATAATATTCGAGTGGACTCGGATGAATAGAGAACTATCTTATACCACTCGGATTGGATGCCAGCATCCAAGTGCGCTCGGATTACGTGTTTACACGATACAAGTAACTTCCGAATAGTAATTCGAGTGCACTCGGTCCGAACCAACTCGGACTGTGGAAACCCGGCTTTAAATTTGATGTTGCCAACTTATAATTATTGCCAAATAATTATTTTTTTTCAACTTGCAATATAAAAAGTTTGCCCCCGTAGGTATTCTTAACAATCCGATGTTGACACTAAACGTAGTGTATTATATACTCTTTGGTTGACACCCCCTGGTGAAACGTCAAAGTTCAATCCAATGGATTAGTGTAATTTGGAAATTCATATTATTTTAGTTATACTTTTAGTCAATCCAGTTCACTCAGCAATAAATGATTGATACATTGTTAGTGAGTCGTAACACAATTAACTTCAAATGTCTTCAACACACTCAAATGTCATGATTTACTAAATAAATTAATATGGCTGGGTTTGGGGACTATAATTCTTACAACAGACCTTTTGGTTTAGATCCTAACAGAGAATCCAATGACATCTACGACACCCGCTATCAGCAAATATATGGTTATCACACACCTCTAACCGAAGAATACCGAGGACCGCCTTTGGTGATGGATGATGTACCGGAAGAAGGTATCGACATAATATGCACCTACTTATATAATTCATAAATTCTCAACTCGTGACCGATAAATGGCAATAGGCCTGCCACCTATTACATGAGACCTAATACTGCCGAAACGTGGTTGCTAGTTCACCTCTGCCTAACCCTTCGGGGATATAGGCGTGATTTATGTACTTATGTATTCTCAACTCTAAAACTGAAGTCAGATAATAATTTCGTATATGCATAGGAAAATATATCAAGGTTTTATAAACAAAACCAACTGACACCTACTGACCATTTCTCATTCCTTTTTTTACCCTTAGGAGCCTTGTATGACATTGTATTCTGATCTGCTGAAAGAAATGTATTCTGCTCTGCTTCATGGCTAACTGCTAAACAAAATAATACATACATAAAACCCATAAATATTTATAATTCTTTTTGCTCTATGTGGACAAACCTATTTGCACTATTATCAAAAATTTTTAATTTTCAGACAATAATTCCTATGTAACAACTGCAATAAGTGTAGCCAGTTTGGCTACAGAAAATTTATTGAGTCATCCATTCATCGTTCTCAGAAGACAATGTCAGGTATAAAAAACAATAATTCAATCTGCTGGCACTATCCTCGCAATTCATTCTTAAAATTGAATTACTGATAAATATTTAACCCTTTTACATCAATGTTTCTTTCCATAATAAAATAAATATAAAAACAAATGACAACCAAACCAAAGTATAAAAAATATTTTTCAAATGCCATCAGGTCCACAATAACCTCAAGAATCACCATATAGTACCCTATACATTGCTGCCAGTAGTGGTAAGGTTGCATAGAAGACAAGATGTTACAACATTATGGAAAGGCATTGGTTCAACTTGCATTGTCAAAGGCCTGAATCTTGGAGTGGAAGATGTAGTTGCCAAAGGTACCGGATGGCCAAAGTAAGTGATCAATTATAATAATGTGCTCAGGTATTAATTAATTGGATACTCTGTTTCTATTAGCATGAAGATCCAAAACATTCTCACATACCATTTGACCTTAAGTAAGAATTGTAAAGTGCATAGTATGGGTACATTAAAGCTAAAAAATTTGTTGGATTTGTGCATGAAGGGTTCCATACAATTCTCTATAGAAAAATAGCAAAAAAATCATGTCTGTTGTATGGGAGCCCCCTTAAATATTTATTTTATTCTGAGTAAACTTAGCAACTGAATTTATTATACTTGCAGTAAATTGCTTATATTTGAATACTTAAAATCATGTAATGTTTTTCTATTACAGGGAGGTGGACAAATGTAATTCTGTATTACAATTTCTTCAACATGTCACATTGAAATGGTAAGAAATTTATTTGATAATATTGGAAACATTTTACTTATTTTACTATGACTAAAGTTTTAGTCCTAAGTATTTACCATTAAATATTTTACAGTGTAAGCTTAGCAGTCATTACACCATTTTATTCTGCTAGCCTTGTTGAGACAGTACAAAGTGACATAGCAAGTGATAAGCCAGCATTGCTTGATGTTTTTCGAGAAGGATTTGTAAGAATTTTGGAATGGGGTACACCAAGCAAAGGAAGAATGTTACCTATTTGGGCCATAGTGCTGCCCACAGTGGCTTTAGGAGTATCTAAATACTTAGCACAGTAAGTAGCTACATTTCAATTTTCCAACTTCACAACTCCAATTTTTCTGAACTCCACCTAGTAGAACATGAATGATACCATATATAATACCTTATCTAATCACAAGATGCGAGTCTAACAGAAATAATAGAGATTTGGTAAAAACTAATTCTTACCATACATTGGTCAAGTTCTTCAAAATATAATACAAGCACAATAGAGAAAAACAAGGCAGTAAAAAGGAATTGCTTATATATCTGATACTATTACTAGATACGGCAAAGATTGTCAAACTGTAATAACCTTAACCTTTGTCTGATTTCAGAATAATGCTTCGAAGTATAACATCAAAAATTTTAAGGTTTCAACAAAGAAATAAACATGAATTGAGTGATTCATATAATATTAATTACCAAAAAAACTCAAATAATCCACTTATTGAGGATATAAATTTGAAAGCTAACATATTCTCTTTTATAGCAATGGAGATATTATTTTATCCAGTAGAGACTATCATCCATAGATTGCATATTCAGGTAATGAACTGAAATAATTGTTCAAATTACTTATTTTAATTAATTTATAAACTACATCATTTGTTTTTAACTGTTTAAAGGGAACAAGAACTATTATTGACAATCTGGACACTGGTATGTCAGTAACACCAATATTAACAGGATATGAAGGTTTTGTTGATTGTTATCACACCACCGTAGCCAAAGAAGGTGTTGCTGGTTTGTATAAAGGTTTTGGAGCATTGTTTTTACAACTCGCTGCACATCTTGCAATCATAAAGCTGACAACTATTGTCGTGTCAGAGGTTTCTAACCTGTTAAAGCCAGCCAAATCACCAACAAATTCAGAAGATTCTGTTCATTCGCAACAAAAGTACTTGTTCAACTGAAATATTTAAAGTGCGGGGAAATTTTCTCTGAGATAATTGCAATTACCTAGAACAGAACTAATTTCTGCATTGTTGGTGATTGACGAAAAGCAATTATTATATGTTACAAATTTCTATCCAATGATTGTTGTGAGCATTATTCCAAATAAGTTACTTCAGGGTGAAGAGAAGAAGTTTCTTGCTATGTAGTATCAAAGTAGTTGTTCAGCAATTTTTTATATTTTTCTTTGTTATTGTTTACTTGAAAGTAAAACTAGATCATAAGTAAATATTTGTATCAACAATTTATTTTAACTGTCAAAATAAAATGTCATTTTATAATCACCTATTTTTATTTAACTATAACTACATTTCACAATTAATGAGACAGAACAAATTTTCCTTTCAAAATCTTTCTCATAATGATTTTACGCCCATTCGCAGTAGACATTCTAGCCGCCCATCCATGTCTTCGTACCCTTCTAACTTCATTTGGTCTTGGGAAGTAACATCTGACTTTAGTACGTATACAAGATAACAAAAATCCTTCTGGTTGTACTAAGTTCGTAGACGTATTTAAAGTCGTAGCTACTTGTAACCCTTGTCTTATTAATCTAAAATATTAAAAACAGAAATATGAGAACTGAAGGTTAGTTTTCTTGACCGATAGCCATTGTATTGTTTACATACCTAATGGGTTGCATAACAACAGATATTAAGCTGGCCATGTTGGTAAATTATTTTTTTAAATAATATTTATTAGAATTCAAAATTGTGCAATTACGATTTTCAAAAAGATTGTGCAAAGAGTATTTATTACACTACGTTTAAATACTTATTTTTTATTTTTTTAAATTGGCTTAACGTTCCTGGATACAAGTCCTTTAGGAACTGTCTTTGTATACTTTCGTTTACTTTTCTTATTTTGAATGAATGAAATGAATGAACGATCTTAATGCATGAAATGAATTTTACATTAAAATATGGGTGAAACACATTTTAACGCATCTAAGGAGTGCTTGGTGCGAGTCAAATGGTAACAGTTCATGACGGTGACCGATGAGGTGGTGAAAACCACTATAAAATTCTCAACGTCAAACACGGTACAACATTTTTATTTCAATGATTCTTCATAATTGAACATCAACACGGATCCTTATGCATCAAAATAACAACACTTTTACTACACAAAGTCCACTCTGAAACAATTTTTGAATAATTGAAATAAAAATTTGACTGACGCCATTGAAAGCCCGCCAAGCACTCACTAATTTTTTTTACTTTTGATATGACATTTGGCCATTTCTCTTCTTAAATTCTCCCTATATTTTAGGGAAGGCAAAGTGTCTATCCCATACAGCCATGTCTTTAGTGTATATTTTATCTGTAGTTTTATGAAATAATGCATACATACGCAAATGAAGATCTGGCTCAAAGGTCTTAGCAACTAAGCCAAAAAACCTCAAAAAAAAAATGCATACATGCACACATACATAATTCACGCCTATATCCCCGAAGGGGTAGGCAAAGGGTGAACTAACACCCACGCTTCGCCAATTATGCTAGGTCCCATGAGCCTATTGCCATTTATCGGGCACAAAAGTCGCAGTACTTTGCTAGGTAGTAGGTATGAGAGGAACGCTGCTGCCCATTCCTCATCACTGAATTATCCTTAGTCGCCTTGTACGACGACACCCACTGGAGAGATTTGGGGTGGTGACAATTGTATTCTACTCTGCCGTCACCACACGGCATATGACTGGATGAAATTATGAATATGAAATAATGACTGGATGAAATTAAGAATTAAATTAATTTTACGTTAAAATATGGGTGTCACACATTTTAACGCATCAAGGCAGTGCTTGGCGTGAATTTGATGGTATCAGAGTTCATGACGGTGCCTGATGAGGTGGAAAAAAAACACTTTTTACAGTGGTCTTTACCACAACATCAAACACGTCATAAGACTTATTTTCAATGATTCTGCATGATTGCACATCAACACGGATGCTTGTGCATCGAAATAACACCACTTTCACTGCACAAAATCCACTTTGTAACAAATTTTGAATAATCGAAAATAAATCCGACTGACACCACGCAACGCGCCAAACACTCTTGGCTTTTTTAATTCTCCCTATGTTTTAGGGAAGACAAAGGGTCTTGCCTATACAGCCATGTCTTTAATGTATATTTTATCTGTATTCACATGAAATAATGAGTGGGTTAAATGTATGAATGAAATGGATTTTACGTCAAAATATGGGTGTCAGCATGTTTTAACGCATCTAAGGAGTGCTTGGTGAGAATTGAATGGTAACAAAGTTTTTGATGGAGACTGATGAAGTGGGCAAAACCACTTTTTATGCGGTTTTTACCACAACATCAAACTATCGAAAAAAAATCTGACACCACGAAACGCGCCAAATACTCCTCTGACAAATGACCACAATAAAGTTTTATACTTCTCCCATTTTTAGGGCAGGCAAAGGGTTCTAAGAAATTTTCGTTTTCTTGAATTTTTAGTAAAAATTATAAGTGTCACACATTTTAAAGTATCGTCCTTAGTGCAAATTGAGTGATAGTGGTATCTAAAAGAGTTCACGATGGTGACTGATGAGATGGTGAAGACCACTATAAAATTCTCAACGTCGAACACATCATAACACTTTTATTTCGATGATTCCTCTTATTTTGATTGAAATGATCCTTGATTCAAATATAACACCCATTTGACTGCTCAAAGGCCAAATCTGTAACAATTTTTACAGGTATGCTAAAATGGCTTTATGGCATAGCGAAAAAAATATTTAAGAAATATAAAGAATCTCTACGACTCTGCGTTGAAATAATATGGCGGATCAAAATAACAAGAGCGCTAAAATATTATTTACCAAATCAGTGATTTATTTAAAAATAAGAAGTACTTTTTAGTTAATGAGGGTGTTGCTAAGTTTGTTTTAAAAAAACTAACAGTATAATAAAGATATGAAGTTAGTAATCTACCGAATAAGCTAAGGTGCTTCTTTCGCTTGTAAGCTCAAAATTTGTGATGTAAATAACATTATTTTGAGGAACTTGCCTAAGAATGTCAGTAATCAAAGTGAACTTCGAAATAGGACATGAAGTATTTATGCGTTCAAAAAAGACCCCTGAAGGGTTTACTCATGACTGGGAAGTTTTTGTTCGTGGGCAAGAAGGAGCTGATATAAGTTACTTTGTTGAAAAAGTAGTATTTCATTTACATGAAACTTTTCCTAAACCCCGCAGAGGTAACATATTCTTTATATTTATTTTATTTCTCTAGTTATTATTAGTGTTGAATAATTGTTATTATATTTTAAATGTTTTGCTGAAATTAATATATCTTAGATATGATAAAATTTTATTGTTTACATGCATCATCTCATAGTATCTATTTGTTTTTATTTCAGTGGTTAAGGAGCCACCGTTTTCTATTAAAGAATCTGGTTATGCTGGATTTATTTTCCCAATTGAAATTTATTTGAAAAACAAGGATGAACCTAAAAAGATAAAGTTTTCGTATGACTTAACTTTACGAGTGAGTGGAGTTTTGAAAGACAGATATGTGTTTCAAAATCCTAATGAAGATTTTAAGAAAAAATTATTAAAAGGTGGAGGTATCCTTGTAAATAATAATGCCTATTATACTAATCCTGATCAAGAGAGCCGGAGCAGAGATTCATTTAGTGAAGAGAAACCACAACTTACTAGTAAACCTAAGTTATCTTCTGATACCAGTAAAAAACATAAATCAAAAGAATACAAAGAAGAAATACCTAACAAAACTAGTAGTTGTTTTGAAAATTTATTTGGACCACCGATACAAAAACCACCAAAAGTTTCTCCAGACCCCAAAAAAAATGACAAAGGCATATCTAGCTTAAAACCAGATAAAAAGGAGAAAGACAGGACAAATTCAGAAAAAAAATCAAAAAATGAACACAAAGAAATTAAAACTGAAAAACTTAAAGTTAGAGAAGAAAAAGATAAATTAAAGTCAGACAAGCTGAAAAATCATATTAAAGAACAAGAGAGGTCTAAAGAAAAGGGCACCAAAAGGCCCAGCGACAGGCTTCCTTCTCCTGATATTGCTAAAAAACGTTGCCCTAGTCCACTGAAATTGCCAAGTCCAGCTCCACGTTCCAGTAGTGCCTCTAGCTTCAAAGAAGACTTCAAACCCACTAAGCATCCAACTGAAAATATAGAACTAAAAAAGTTGAAAACTGAAGATAAACCACAAGAAGTTAAAGTAGAAAAAGATGTTAAAGAAAAGAAGAAAAAGGAAAAGAAGAGTCATGATAGAGATAAAGAAAGGAAAGAAAAGAAAGAACATAAAAAAGACAGTCATAAACCTAAAGAATCTCCAAAGTTAACATTTGAAACAAAGGAAATGATAAAAGAAGTCAAAACAAGAGAATCCCATAAAGAAAAAGAACCACTCAAAGAATCGCCACTTGCAAAAGAAAAACAAATAAAACCTGAAAAAGTACTCAGTAACAAGTTTTCAATAGAGAATCTTAGGAAAACACCTCCACCTGAAAATATAGAGAGGCCTGAAAGTCAAAAAAAAGATAAAGGTGAATCAGAAAGAAAACACAAACATAAGAAAAAAGATAAAAAACGAGATGAATCTAAAGAAAAGCACAAAGAAAGTAAAGAGAAAAAACACAAGCATGATAAAATTAGAGATATCCCCCAAGAGAAGCTCGAAAGTATTGAGCGAAGAGAAACACCTTTACCAAAAGAACGTCCAATACCCGAACCAGCATCTCCTATATCAATTGACACTGCTTCTCAGTGCAGTTCCAAGAGTGGATTAGCTAAAGTGTCACTCACTGGAAATGAAGATGCAAACAGCAGCCATTCTGATTCAGAAAACTCTGTTATAGTGGAAGATGATGATAAAATGAAACTTGAAAATATTTCACCAGAGCCAATTAAACAGGAGCCTAGCCCGGAACCAGAACCAGAAATAGAACCTGAACCTGAGCCTGAGCCTGAGCCTGAACATGTGGTAGAGGATGTTGTTCCTCCACCAAAAGAAAAATCGAAAAAACATAAAGACAAATCATCAAAGAGAGAAGAGAAACGACGAAAAAGAAAAGCGGCAGAAGAGGAACTTCTAGAAAGTAGGAAACTTGCAAAGACTTCTGAACCAGTTGCCATTAATAATGACACAGATAGGGGAGAGAGTAGTGGCTCTACTTCAGTAGAGACGAAAGTTCAAGACAATGGAGTTTCAAGTAGCCTAGGAGAGGATGCAGAACCTGGTGAATTATCTCCCCAATACATGGGGCAGTTGCGAGAACTACAAAAGCGTATAATGACCATTAACAACAATGAAGAACTAGAAAGAGTTGTAAATCTTATAGCTGAAACTGGTCGTTATGAAGTTACTACTCAAACATTTGATTTTGATCTTTGTTTATTAGATCGCTCTACAGTACAACAACTTATACAATTAGTTGGTTGCTAGCTGTTGTTTAAGATTTTTATTTAAATTTTTTGTTTGTATAATTAATGCCACTAATTTTACTACCATATAAAAATGTTTTGTGGTGTTTTATCAACTTATAGCATTTTCACTACTATCAATACAGAAAATGAAAATGCCTATGCTTCTACTACTCAACAGGTTCAACTCTGGAACAAACAAATAGTGACAAAGCTACGATTTTTAACACTACTGTACTTCTACTACTGTACTTCTAGGATTATAATTGAATCAGAGTCAGAATAACTAACATACAAAAGGCTATTAGTATATTTGTCATAACATTTCTTTCTCCACTTATTTTATAATTTTCACACATTATTCTAAGCATCCAAGTGCAATACTGTATGAAATGTGACTAAAGCTATAAGACTGTTGAAAAATGTTAAAATGTAATGTATATTTTGTACATTATTATATAACAATTTAAAGAATGTTTAATTAACTCTACTGGCGATAATCTAGTAAGAGGTTATGTTATATTGTAAAGTAAGTATAAAGTTAAATAAAATAATGAGTTTACGCTGTAATTATAATAAAATATAAGTGACTTAAAAACTCAAATCATTATTTACTTTTTAAGTTGTTATGTAATTTTATACACATATTTTAATTAGTTTCAAAAACAATGGCCTTAGAAGTTGGCAGGTATGGCATATTATTAATTTTAAGGTATCTTAATTTACATCACTATTTAATTCAATAATAACTTCATATGAAGATTAATAACGGTAATGTTCTGAATTTCTAAACTATTTTACATGATCCTAGTTTGGCTATGTTTTTATGAACGTCTGTTAAAAGGGCGTCTGTATATTACGTTTGTTAAATAACTTATTTTTATTTATCTGGTATTTTAGAAATACGCATTATCCTAATTAAAATCTATAGAGTGATGATAGTGGTTTTAATGTTATACCCATTTAAGAAGAATAATAAACAGCAGTGTACTCATAACAATAGGTATATTTATGGATTTTTGTAGTAAATATCATTGGTATATTCCCATCTTCCCTGAATGATTCTCCACCTATGAAAGAAAATGGGAAGAAAAGGTTAAATCTTCCATTGATATAATTTTTCATTGTGAACTACTTTCGCGATCCGTCCATATTCATCACAAATATTTGCCCTCACCAGCATTCGAACCCGGAACTTCGGGGCCAGTAGTCAGCGCTCTAACAATTCGGCCAAACTGGTCGTCAATTTTACTGGAGTTCATGTCACTCATTCAATTCGCTCGCGACGGTAGGTACAACATCGTGACAAAATTTTTATGTAGGTATGAGGAAAGGGGGCTTAGTAAATTTTTCTTACCATTTTCCACATTCAATCTAATATAGGAATTGACCACTTATTATCTTCCTGTGACATTTCGCGGCGATATATCCAAGGTTTCTTGGAATAGAAACGTCCAAGTAGGTATTTCATTGCGACATATTTTTTTTTGTTTTGAAACCTGTAGGTACAGTAAGCTCATAACAAGTGAATCCCCTATAGGCTCCTCCCATATACATTGTAGGTACTCTTTGGCTCCTCCTTTCTGTATATATGTCGTGGCCAAATCGTAGAATTAATCACTTCATGATGTGGCCGACCATTTCATGAAATGGCCAACTAAAACTGACCATATCATGTTAATGGTCTGGCCAGATCAATGAATAAACAACGTTTAACGATATGAACAGCTAAACGCATGGCTATTTCATGATATGGCCAAACATTATTGATCATATCGTAAAATAGTTACATTAACCACCGTAAGAAGCGCTTATTTCGATTTGTTTTTGTGATGCTTCATGGCGGCTGACAATTATCTTAATAAACAAACTAATAATATTGTTGTAGTGGAAGATAAACCTGAAGTGAAATTTCGTTACGACATCAAATTACTAGAATTTTACGTTTTATGTCTCTCAAAAAACGAGCGCAACGTAAAAATACCAAACATTTACTACAGTAATGATATGGCCAATCGTGGATGCACATATCATCAAACGTTGACGTTTCAACGATATGGTCAGTTTTAGCCAAAGAGTACAATGTATTAGTCGGCCACATCATGAAGTGATCAATTCTACGATTTGGCCACGACATATACAATGTACTCTTTGACTACTACCATTAAGTAGTCTATGCCAATATCTCGTCTATCGTACTTCATTCAACTTTTTTATTACCTACGTCTTCATAACGTAACATTCATTCGTAATCCTGTCGTCACCATCACCAGCCCTACTGCTGGGGCACTGGCCTTCCCTATGGATGGAAGAATATAGGGAGATTTGGGCTCAGTTCAGCCCACCATGCTGGCTCAGTGCGGGTTGGTGGGTATGACCTACTGTAGATACCTACAATCGGGACCAACGGCTTAACGTGTCTTCCGAAGCACGGAGGAACTCAAGATAATAAATTTTTGGTCACCCATCTAATGACAGGCCTTAGCGATATTGCTTAGTTTAGCGCGCTTTGCCACTGCGTTAGCGAACCACAGTCGAACTATTTCAAATAGTTCAATCTTGAGAGGCCTATTTTGTGTAGGTAAGTTGAACAGCCATGGGCGACCGACGATTGTCGACCATACATATAGTTATTTAATGTACATTTTAAAATAAAACCACTTGCATAATGATATTAAAATTTAATTGAAGAATGATAAACTTTATTTAAGCGAAGACCGAAAATATATAGGTAACATTATTTTTGTGTCTAGGCATGTGTAGGTACATGTTATGCATAGATAGTGATATAATAAAATCGGAAACGACCTATGGCATTTAAAGAAGAAAAAATTAGTACATTGATTTGATAGATCCTGTACCTTGAAAATATAGCCCAGTAGTTCTGAAATACATATAAGTACAACTCTAGGTACAGTTAGATACAACACTGTCATGTTACCTACTCAAATTAAAATTATAGCAATGACGATGAATAAAACCCATAAACATTTATAAGCAGTATATGAATTATATGATATGAGATGATACATTACACCATTAATGTTAATAAACTATAAAATAGAAAAGAATATAACGTTACAATGAAAATTATAAAATGTTAACAGAACAAATATTACAAGGCCCGCAACCTAAATTATTTGATCACAGCTCTTTCTGTTTACACACGATGTCCAATAATGCTGTTTAGCGATAGATTTCCGTTACATACATATTATTATTACTGCCAAGATCAATAGCAGCAAATTGTCATTGCCGATCGGATTCCCTCTGAACGAATTGGTTCCATTCGATGTCGAAAGTGTAGAGCGTTGGTGTCTATCCCTTCCACACTGTTTTTAAGCCCCAGAACGGTCCGAATTCGTTCACCTCTTCTTGCCGCTTTTGTGGACCGAGTGACGCCACTTTTTGTAGAAATCCCCGATGTTCTGGATCGATATGCCGGCAGACTGCGCGGCTCCAGACAGACTGAATTCCTTGTACTGGTCGTCTGTGGTGCCGAGCTCGTTCCCTACGAGTAGGATGAGTAAGGGGGCCGACTTTCCTGGCATAGAGCTATCAGGGTCTCCGTTGCCGCCTTGAGATTGTTTTTCATCACCAATAAAATGGTTACAAAACTCAAGTATTTGGATGAAATTGTGTACGTGTACGGGTGCCTTACGCGGGTACTTGAGCAGCGGCAATGCGCGCGACTGGTCTGGCCGCTGCGCCCTCAAGAACCGAGAGCCCGACCTCAGCTGTATTTCCAGCCAGCGGATCGCGTCCCGGGCAGTGCTTTGTTCGCGTTTCAGTTCGTCCAGTTCTTGAAGCACTGTAAATAAAATAAATATTTCTTACACTCACACCTATCAGGCCGTGTAGTGGCTGCAGAGAAGAGTACAATTGTCAACACACCCAATCTGTCCCGCAGGAGTCGTACAAGGCGACTAAGGGCCGATTTCACCGCAGAATTAAACGCGATCAATTGAAGTTAAGCCGTGTGGTGACGGCAGAGTAGAATACAATTGTCACCACCCCAAATCTCTCCCGTGGGAGTCGTATAAGGCGACTAAGGATAAATCAATTATGAGGAATGGGCAGCAGCGTTCCTACTAGCATATACCACCAATATAGCAATGTTCTGCGACTTTTGTGCCCGATAAATGGCAATAGGCTCGCCATCTATTACATGGGACCTAACATAATTGGCGAAACGTGGGTGCTAGTTCACCTCTGCCTACCCCTTCGGGGATATAGGCGTGATTTATGTATGTATGTGTAATTGAAGTTGAACTCTGTTTATGCTCTAAACTGAGTTCCGCTACATAGTTTGCATTTATCAAAACCAAGTTTTATTAAACTCAGTTTCTGAATGAGAGACGGTGAAATCGGCCCTAAGGCGTGGTCCTAATAGAACGCGATTGCGCGATCATCGCGCGAATTACTCGTCAGTTAGGACACCTGTTTGATTTCAATAGGTTTGATCGCCGTGTGGTGACGACAGAGTAGAATACAATTGTCATCACCCCAAATCTCTCCCGTGGGTATCGTACAAGGCGACTAAGGATAAATCAGTCGTGAGGAATGGGCACAGCAGCGTTCCTCTTCGACCACCTAGCAATGTACCTACTGCGACTTTTGTGCCCGGTAAATGGCAATAGGCTCGCCACCTATTACACGGGACCTAACGTAATAGGCGAATCGCGGGTGCTAATTTCCCTCTGCCTACCCCTTCGGGGATGTAGGTGTGATGTATGTATGTAGGTTTGATCGCGCGTTCATACGAGCAGCTCCCGCAATCGCGTTCTATTAGGACAATGCCTGAGGGTTAAGACAGCGAAAAGTAACGGGCAGCAGCGTTCCTCTTAAACCACCTAGCAACATATTGCGATTTACGTGCCCATTAGGTGGCAAAAGGCTCGCGACCTATTTCATGAGATGGGATTTCATATATTATCTATAAGTACTACCTGCTAGTATCTAAATGGAGAGAGAGAGTATAATCAGTTCAGCCTAAGCTACGTAATCTTAAAAAAAAAACCCTTACCGACTGTAGGTACAAGCAAGGTCAAGTTCCGAACGCGCAGCAAGAGTTTGATGATGCGCAGGTGCTTGTTGAGGGCGGCGGTGTCCAGAGCGAGGAGCGCGGGCGGAAAGTAGGTACCTCTAATCAGTTTAGCCTAGGCAAGCTTCAAAAACACATCCCCTTACCGACTGTAGGCACGAGCAGTGTGAAGTTCCGGGCGCGCAGCAAGAGTTTGACGATGCGCAGGTGCTTGTTGAGGGCGGCGGTGTCCAGAGCGAGGAGCGCGGGCGGAAAGTAGGTACCTCTAATCAGTTTAGCCTAGGCAAGCTTCAAAAACACATCCCCTTACCGACTGTAGGCACGAGCAGTGTGAAGTTCCGGGCGCGCAGCAAAAGTTTGACGATGCGCAGGTGCTTGTTGAGGGCGGCGGTGTCCAGAGCGAGGAGCGCGGGCGTCGCCGCTTGGCCACTACGCTCCAGCTCGCGGACTCGCGACGCTAACCACAACTTGCCGAGGCGACGAAGCAGATTGCCCTCGCCTGATTCCTGATTAAGACAATAACATTGTCTATGATTAACGAGCAATAGACAATGTGAATTGGCTCGAAGGTCTTAGGTGACAAGCCTCCAAAAATGCGGCTTTTAGGTGAACGCACACCTATCCGAGGCGAACGCGCCGAATCTGTCAAAAACATAATTCGGATGACGTCATCCGAAAAAATTCCTTCGGCGCAGACGGATCTGTCAATTCAGCACTATTTTTATATTCGGCGCGGATAGGTTTGCGAGGCCTCCGCTGACTTCGGCGCGTTCGGCTCTGATAATTAGTGTGCGTTCACCATTTATAACTTAGACAATTTTAGTAATCTATGAAATAATGTTGATGATAATTAATATTTAATGGAATTCGTCCAACTATCCGTTAATAGGAATACCTGTCGACAAATAGCGGGAGGCGACGGGCGCATAGTACGTTCAAGGGCTCTTCCAGTTTTCTAAACAATAACTTAATTAGCTAAAGCAAATACTGTCATGTAACATTTGAAATATACCATTTACTGTAATAAGGGAGTTCTATGTACCACAGGAGTGTAACAAAATCATGTCATATAATAATATTTAGATTATAGTCTGGATACCTTAATATTAATATAGTACTCTGAAAGACTTACATGTTGTTTTTTCGAATTGTGCCATTCTCGATTGCGTTTATGATTAACCTTGGTGTTAACTTTTGGTGGTTGAATTTTCTTGATATAAAATATTTTCATTGTTCGGTTGTAACGAATCCTAGGGACTATTTTGGCAATTTGATTACCAAAATCAATAAAGTGAAGAATTCTAATGACATTTTCTTCATATGTAGATGGTTTATATCTATTTAATAATTGCCATTCTGTAGCTTGCTTGTCAAATTTACAGATATTAGTTCCACGCAAATTAATATCTTCGGGTAGGGGAATTGATTTATATTCTAATTTCAGTTTTAAGGCCACTTGTTTGGCATAATCCAATACCTTACAACTAGCCATACCATCTGAAGATTCTCTTGTTTTAGGATTAAAATATGCAGTAAATATATTGAGCAAATCAACTACACATTGGAAAAGCGCTTCACCACTATCTCCACATGAGAGAACTAGTTCCTTCTCGGTAATGACCCAATCCTGAAGTAATTTGATGCTGCATAAAAAATTGTTACCAAGCAAAAAGTTTTGGATTTCATTTTCATTCAATTCCTTTTCTTTGACAGTAGTGTCAATGTCCTTTTCTAGATGTTTGTCTAAATGACTTCCATTCAATTGAACATATTTATTTGTTTGTTCATTATTTGTTTTGCTTATATCTCCATTGAGTGTTTTATTTATTTCTTCATCCACTTCTTCCGACACTTCAAGATCAGATACTTCACTATTAGAATCATTTTCAGTTTCATAAGTAGTGTCTGAAAGTGCCTCTACATCAGAAGGTGTCTCTGCATCACCTTCAGTGCTCTCTGAATCTGCATTACTCATATCAGAGCTTTCTGAAGAAGTAATTCTTCGCCTTCGCCGCCTTTTTGCTATTTTCTTTATCATTTTACTGTCACCATTTGTTGATTTTTCATTTTCACTATCTGTTTGCTCTTTGTCTACAGCTTCAGGAAGGCTAATGATGTCAGCATCCTTTATTTCCAATGCAATAGTTTCTTTTTGCTCTTCTAATTCTAACCTGTTTTCTGTGTTTATGGATTCATCAGAATGTATTATTTTAGATTTATAATTTCTTGCTGGATTCTTTAGGCCTAGTAATTCTAGCTGTTTGTGTAACTTTTGCAAGAGTTGAGACAACAAAGCCAGTGTAAATGCTTTACAAGGAAAAGCTGATGTTTCATCTATTTCAATCATTTTGGTCAGAGTGAATAAGCAAATCTGTACTATTTTATGAACAAGATTGGCATTCATAAAAGATGGATTAATGTTTTCTTCTTCAATAGCTTGTATATGGTCATTGTAGTTTTTATTTATATCTGGTAAAGGGCTCTTTACAAAATCCATAGATATTTTCAGTTGTTGCGCAATAGTGTTACACCTTTGTGGTATGTTAGTATCATTTTTTCCAAGATACCATATCTCAATCAGAGATAAAAAATTTGTTATTGTGTTTTGAATGTGTTCAGCTTGGGACAATGTGTCAGTATTTTGGACAGTTTCAAAATATTGATTATTTTTCTCAAAGATTTTGGTTAAATTGCCCATAGCACCATCAAATGGTGTTGTACAACTTAAACAATGAATGTAATAACATACTGAATCCAGATTGTAATTTTTATCCATATATAAATTTCCTAGTTGGTTATATGGCATCCCAGAACATGAGTCTATTTGTGAGGCTTGTAGGTAATAACGAGCAGCCACTGATGGATCTATGGATTGAAATATCTCAACTTGATATCTACTTAAGTCTCCCAAGTAGATTAAACAGGAATAAATTGCAGATTGAGCAAACTGTAACTCTTCATCTGTTGGTATTTTTATTATTTCCACTTCTTCATCTTCTTGAAGCATGCTATAATCCAAATCATTGCAATAGAGTTTTGTTTCAGACTGTATCCTGGTCAGAATATGATGAAAATGTCCAATCCCACAAGTAATGTGTGTAAACAGGTAGCTGTCACTTTCATTGTGTGCAGACTCTTGTAATTTTTTGGCAGTACACACCGGATCGTAATATACCTTTCTCCATAGAAGTTCAAGACTCTTTTTCCCAAGGTTGGTGGGATCAAGAAAAAACAATTTCTCACAGTTATCTCTTAGCTTTTGTCTTTGAACTTCAATTTCAGTAGAAAAAAGATCAGAAGTAGATGTACAATTAGTTGTAGTCTCTCCTATACGCCGAGCTAAGTCTGTCACATAACTGGAAAAAAAGATACAAGCTGGTATTAACTACACTACCTTCTATCTATAATGCATGTACTGGCGACAATATACAAGTATTTTAGAAATTGTAAGACAATGACTTTTTTATGCAATACACATGTTTAGTACAACGAGAACCTTACCGATAAAGTTTTTTCGCACGTTCGTTACGTTCAGCCTCTTTAGCGTCCAAAAAATCATTAGATGCGTTCTTCATATTTCAGGTCATTTTATAATTGTCAAGATATTGATTCAAAAAGCAATAATGTTATAGTTTGAACATTATATTTGTGTGTCATATCAACCATTTCTTCAACGTCATGGTATACTTAAAAAATAAAATGATCAAATTTTCTATTCTTCTAGAAACCAGTCTATTTGTGAATGTGAATAACATAGATATAGTACTATATTTAATGGAATAGTAAAAAGTGAAGTTAAAAGTGTGCAGTCAACCAACTTGCAACCTCAACGTCAAGTCAGAGACGTCAAGTCAATTCGTCATATTGTCAATGTCATTTAAACCATAGGATAAATATTTATGTGCTGTGTGGTGACGGCAGAGTAGAATACAATTGTCACCACCCCAAATCTCTCCCGTGGGTGTCGTACAAGGTGACTAAGGATAAATCAATGATGAGGAATGGGCAGCAGCATTCCTCTTATACCACCTAACAATAGCAAAGTACTGCGACTTTTCAACTCTGCCTACCCCTTCGGGATTAATGTATGTATGTATAAATATTTATTAAATATTATATTCGATTCCTTCGGTGCGGATAGGTGTGTGAGGCCTCATTGACTTCAGCGCGTTCGGCTCGGATAAGTGTGCATATATCATTAAAGCGAGGCTTCATTCATTTCGCTAGACCTATTATTTAAGCTAGAATAAGAGAATGACTTTTGTAGTTAAAGTGGTGTTACTTTGATGCATAAATATACGTCTTGATATCAACACGGATCCTCGTTTAATTTTGCGAAATCATTTTAATGATGTGTTTGACGTTGAGAATTTGACAGTGGTTTTCACCACCTCATCAGTCGCCATCATACAGTGGTAACATACTGTATTCAGTCCATTCCCAAAAGCCCCTAATTAATTTCAAGAAAAATAAAGACATGGCTGTATGAGCTATATTCCTTTACTTGCCCTGAAAAGGGAGAATTAAAACCAAAATAGAATGTCATTTCATGAAGGACTCATGCATGTTTATTCTCAACCAAAGAGTATATAAACTTCTCAACAATGTTGGTTGTTCCTAGAGTAGAGTGCGCGCCAGATAAGCCTAAGCGAGTTGGGTGGCGCTGCTCGCTCACATTGACACTCCTAGACAAACAAAATAGCAGACGGAGTTTTAGTTCCAATTTTGACCACGCGTAGACTTATCTGGCTCGCACTTCTAATAGTGTTCTGTGGTTCAAACTTCAAGCACCTGTCTAAACGTAGTGTAATAAATACTCTTTGCGCCTGTCTGCCAATGCCAAGAACTGCCAAAAGAACCAAGAAAGAAGAAGTCTGTCTGTGGGCATCCCTCGTTGACTGATTACTGCCAGTCATCAGCCGTTTTGTTTTGAGAAGTTGACATTTTCTAAATCGGTTTTAATTTTTCCATTGCGTCTTATTGTTATTTTGTTTGATTAATATTAAAGCGACTGAGTGTTTACCATGGAGGGTACAATATGTGTCTTTCTGGGAATAAAAGTTAAACCAGGTCCAATCGAGCGTCATAAAGTAGAAAATTTTGGGCTTGATAATACAGTAGACAATCTCAAAAATGAAGCGGAAAAAAAGGCTAATTTACCATCCTCAGCCCTTGGTTAGTATATTTAAAGTTAAATATGTGGTAGTACATACAAATAAACTATAAATTCTGTAATAAACTACAAATTGTTGCAGAACTTATTTATCACGGAAAGGTTCTTAAGGACAAAGTAACTTTACAAGATTGTGGCGTAAAAAATGGAGAGATGATCCATGTTGTCAAAAAGAAGGTTCAGCCAACTCCACCACCTCCTCCGACATACACAGATACAGAACTGCAGCAATTGAACTCTTCACTTAGGACACTTGGCTGCACACCTAATGCTCCTGGTTGGACCAGAGCAATGCAGGTATTTACTGTTTCATAATCATTTTTACCAGCCTTTTAATGCCCCTACTGCAAGAGCTCAAGCCTTTGCTATGGATGGAATAATATAAGGAAGAATGGCTCATAACCCACCATGCCCCAGTGCGGATTGTTTGGGTATTAACAACTGCATATGCAGTTGGCCCCACCAACTTAATGTGCCTTCTGAAGCACAGAGGACATGCATACATATATAAATCACGCCTATATCCCTGAAGGGGTAGGTAGAGGTAAACTAGCACCCACGTTTCGCCAATTATGTTGGATCCCATGTAATAGGTGGCAAGCCTATTGCTATTTATCGGGCACTAAAGTCGCAGTACCTTGCAATGTGGTATAAGAGGAATGCTGCTGCCCATTCCTCAGCACTGATTTATCTAAAATAAATCATCTAAAAGAAATTAATGCTAGATTAACTTGAATTTATTTAATTTACTTATATATACACATACTTATATATATATATATACGTATATATATATATATATATATATATATATATATACAGCCTTATTATTGTTGTAATAAACATTTTTATTCCAGTTGCTGAATGATGAAAGTGCAATGGCAGAAATCATAGAAAATGCTCCTTCTCTATCAGAGGACTGTGTCACACTGTCAATACTGCATGAAGTTGAATTATTGGCAGCACTAGGAGCTAATGTGCAAACAATGCGAAGGGGAGCTGATGCACACCCAGACCTCCCTAATGCATTAAGGCATTTAATGCGTCTTGTTCGTTCCAGCTCTAATGCTACCACCTCTACTGACAATGGTATATCCATTAAAGATTACCTGATTTATAAATTATATGATTTTAGGTTTGGAAAACATGTCTCCATCTGAATTAATAATTAATTAAATATGTATATAAAATTAGTGATTTAAACTTTATGAAATTTCAGATCAAAGTGACACTAAAAAATTACCTGATTCGTGAAAATAGAAAATAAACTGTATTGAAATTTTGTACAACTTTGCGCCTATTGGCATAATTTATTTATTTATAGATGTAATTTATTTCACTCATTTTATTTTACTGCCACAGTAAAGTACACACAGCTATTATAATCTCGACTTAAGTCTTTAATTAAAGATATTCAAGACTAACTTATGTACATAGATCCGAAGGCACACAGATATAATTTAATTTAAGATAACTAAATCGTAAATGGTTACCGTGCATTAATAATT
This sequence comes from Cataclysta lemnata, assembly GCA_963931975.1. NCBI lineage: Eukaryota > Metazoa > Arthropoda > Insecta > Lepidoptera > Crambidae > Cataclysta > Cataclysta lemnata. The sequence continues at coordinate 10,494,475 of OZ008353.1, read as the reverse complement.
GTATGAACGTATCTGAATAAAGGCTTTATTTATTATGTACATAGATCAATAATGCCCACAGCTCCTACATCAGGATTTGCATATTCACTTGAAGCACTTTCTGAAGATGAAGATGCTGATGACGAGGACAATGATGAGGGAGAGAGGAATCCCATTACCCAAGAGCAACTGGCGGCTGCTTTACAGGTGCCTAAAATTTTTCTATAGATTTACGCTGAAGTAAACACGCGACATACGTGCACACTTGTCAACTTCTGTTTAGAAATAACATGCGCTCCACTCTGAATGGGGAACATGGCAACATGTTTCTGAAACAAAGAATCATCATCTTTATTTATGGAATGTTTATTGACATGAACGCACGCCCCAGACTGCCCTTATGCTCCCGTATTCTATGTCAATGTGTGCGTCACAGTGCGGCCAGTTTGTATGAAGACGTATTACTGTTCTGGGTATATACTGTGGCGCTAGCGAGCGTGATGCTATAACTATAGTCCGACAAATTTGTGTGCGACCTTCTAGTAGATGTTAGCGGGGGCCATACACTCCCTTTTGATTCATATCATCACACCGTAAAGGTGCTAGTGATGAATGAATGAATAGAAAAGAGACGGAACGGACCATATCGAGAGACCGATGAACGGAGAGAGTGATTGGAATAACAACATTCCAATCCATACTGCTCATAGTTTTGGCTTAGGTTTTACAGCTGGCCGCGTGCCTGACACCAACCCTCTGGGTACGCTGTTGTTGGTGGTTTGCCATCCAGCATTCGGGTGCCCCAAGGTGCTTATTGGTCTACACCGGGCAATCTCCCTTAGTCGACTTTTACGATACCCATTGGCTGGCCTATTCTACGCTATTTGTTCGCTCCCAGGCCAGCATAGAAGCTGGTCGGACTACAACATGTGTATATTATTTTAATCAACAGGCTGCAACCGAAGCGGTGTCGGCCTCTTCCGGGGGCCGGCAGGACAGTCTGCTGCGACTGCTGCAGGCGGCCGACGACTCCACGCGAACCACGTCGTCTGCCACCGAATCGGGCACACCGACTGCTGCTGGTGAATTTATTATTTCATCTGATAGCTAACTGCCGCACTCAGAGACGTCAATAAATTTTAATGAGTATTTAATGTCAAAAATTTTCATTCAAATCTAGACCATAGACCCGGCAAGATAAGCGACTAGTTTTGAATTGTCATTTTTTGACGTTAAGTACTCAATTCGATTTTAATTTTAACATTATATAAATGTTAGAAAAATTAGTACAAGCGATTAGTACAAAAGTAGTTTTTCTAACCACCAAAATCTTTGTGTTAAGTACTCATTAACGTTATTTGACGTTTCTGAGAGCAGCAGTATGTCTACTCTACTACTACACATAGCCGCGCTATAAGGCTCTCCAGTCTCCATCACCAGCTCTTTAATGTCCCCACTGCTGGGGTACGGGCCTTCCCTATGGATGGAAGAATATAGAGAGATTGGGCCATAACCCACCACGCTGGCCCAGTGCGGGTTGGTGGGTACTAACGACTGCAGATGCAGCCGTGACCACCGGCTTAACGTGCCTTCCGAAGCACGGAGGAACTCGAGATAATACATTTTTGGTCACCCTTCCTATGACCGGGTTTAGCGAACTTGCTTAGTTTACGCAATCGCAGGCCAAGCGCGCTATCCCAATGCGCTAGCGAGCTCTTCTCCAGTCTCCACGGCAGTATAACTCCCCCGGGAGATGCCTGCCATAGAGAAACCCTCTCTAGGAGTGCTTGATTGCAAGGCTAGAGGAGTTTTGGGTCTGTCATGTCTTAGAGACAAAAGTCCTTAAAAAATAGATTAAAAAAAGGCTAGAACACCATTCAAAGTTTGCACGTTCCCCCAAAATACCCGGTAGATGCTGTAGAGGTCTCTACAGCATCCAACGGGTTTTTTTGGGACCAACAGTCTTTAAAAAGAAACTAACAAGGGTTCACAAGCCACTGTAAGAAATTAACGTAAATATCTCTGACACTCACACTTATTATCTAGTGACTAGATGAAAGTGCCTGTATCAGAGGAACATTTTTTATCCATGGGAGCTATACTACATACATAATTTTTTAGAGTTAGGTGACAGTAATAAAATAATAAATCATTATTTTTTTTGTTCTTACTCAGGTGCAGACCGTTCCGTAATTACGCCGGAAATGTTTAGTGAGGCTATTTCAGATGCTATCAACAGAGCTAGCAACTCAAGAAATACTGTTGGTACACCGATGGACCAAGGTACAGCAGGTACCGTATCCAATAATCCAGTGTTTTTCACAAGCTCAGTGAAATGTAAAAAAAAAAACTAAAGCTTAAAATAGTTTTATTAAGAAAATATTATTTATACTTAGGACATTTCACGTGTGGTGACGGGAGAGCAAATACAATTGTCACCACCCACATCTCTCTCGTGGGTTGCAAGGCTATTAAGGGTAAAGACATCAATGAGCAATAATAATTTAATCCTATTAAATGGGACCTACCCTAATTGGCGAAAAGTAGGTGTTAATTCACCTCCGCCTACCCCTTCGGGGATATAGGCGTGATTTATGTATGTATTCATTTGTACGCATGCGCGACAGCTCTACCTACTAGGTATTCCGTGGATACTTTTTCTCTGAACATTTACCTACTGCACCCGCACTAACCGACTCGGGTTGCTACCACTTCTCTATGATTTTGGAGGATTTTGCCATGTCGTGATAGGCGAATTTTTTGCAGCTTCGTCATCCCAAGGCCCCGCACCGAGGGGTGATGATTTTAATACACAATTGGAACGGATGCACGAAATGGGTCTACTAGACGATGCTCTTAATGTTCGAGCGCTACTTATTTGTACAGGTAAGTCATAGATATATATAGTAATCATAATTGTTGCAAAATAATATAGCAATCAAATAAAGGTTTTCTGTGCCGTGTGGTGACGGCAGAGTAGAATACAATTGTCACCACCCCAAATCTCTCCCGTGGGTGTCGTACAAGGCGACTAAGGATAAATCAGTGATGAGGAATGGGCAGCAGCGTTCCTCTTATACCACCTAACAATGTACCTGCTGCGAATATTGTGCCCGATAAATGCCACCTATTACATGGGCCCACCGCCTATTATAATAGGTTGGGGAAAAAGTTTCTTCGCATTTTTTAAAAAAATTCAAAACATTTCTTAATATAGTTTTTTTACATTTAACTAAAGTATGTAGGTACCATTTTGTTCGATAACCTTTTGCCATCTTGTAGGTAGCGACATGATCCCATTGCTATAGAAATTTTGGGACTTCTGTTCAAAATACCGCGACAAGTGGTTTTGGCAGTCCTCTCGTGATGTTAACCTGACACTGCCTAAAGAATTCTGAAGAGACCGAAACAGGTGGAAATCTGAAGGTGCAAGGTCAGGACTATACGGCGGATGCATTAACACCTCCCAGCCAAACTCTCTTAATTTTTGCTGAGTGGCTAAAGATGTGTGAGGTCTAGCGTTATCATGATGAAAAACCACACCCCTTCTGTTGATTAATTCCGGCCGCTTTCTCTCAACTTCTTGCTTTAATCTCATCAGTTGTTCGCAGTAGAGTTCAGAATCGATGGTCCTGCCTGGTGGTAACAGCTCATAATGAAAAATGCCCTTCCAATCCCACCACACACACAGCATCACCTTGTTGCGAGTTAACCCGGGTTTCGCCACAGTCTGTGAAGCCTGACCGGCCTTTGACCACGACCTTTTTCGCACGTTCTTGTCGTACGTGATCCACTTTTCATCACCAGTTATCAGCTTCTTCAAAAATGGTTCGGTTTCATTACGTCGTAATAAAGAATCACAAATGAGTACACGGTTCATTAGGTTTCTTTCAGTGAGCTCGTGAGGTACCCAAATGTCGAGCTTTTTTGTGTACCCAGTTTTTTTCAAATGCGCCAAAACTGTTTTGTGGTCAATTCCCAGTTCTTCAGCTACGTCGTAACTACTGAAATGCCGATCTTGCTCCACTTTTTCAAAAATGGCATCCATTTTATCTGTAATAGGGCGACCAGAGCGACGTGCATCTTTGACATCAAAATTTCCGGATTGAAAACGCTTAAACCAAATTTGTGCTACTCTCACAGACACTGCACTAGATCCATAAACATCGCAAATTTTTTTCGCGGCTTGCGTTGCATTTTTACCTTTTTTGTAGTAAAATTTTAAAATGTATCGAATTTCTTCATTGGATTCACTCATCTTGGCGGTACGAAAAACAAATGAAAATCACACATTTTCCTAATTTGAATTTGGAATTATGTTCTTTAAAATTTAAACTTTCAATGATACCAAAACCAGCCAGATACAAATAGTATAGCCAAAGAGATTTTATTACAAGTTTATACATACTATAATGCGAAAAGACTTTTTCCCCAACCTAATATTACTATTAACTGGCGAAACGTGGGTGCTAGTTCACCTCTGCCTACCCCATCGGGGATATAGGCGTGATTTATGTATGTATGTTTAAAGGTCTCTGCATACGTAACGAGATAAAACCTCGAACGGGACGTGAATGGGGCGGAAGTTTTAGAAATATCGTTTCATACAAAATGTACTTGAAACAAATAGGTATGTCACGGACGGGTCGTGAGCGTAGCAATCACGGGGAGTTCTGAACGAGGCAGTCACGTCCGAGATATAATCTCTATATGTATGCAGATACCTTAACATACATAATTGCATTGTAGGTTAGTTAAAAAAAAAACTAGCGGTCATGACTACTCATAAAATATTTATTTACAAAGACATGTTAATTTACAATTTACAAAAATAGTTTAAATAATTGCTTCTGTAACATTTCAGGTGACGTGAACGCAGCTATCAATCTAATACTGAGCGGAGATATAGGCGATGAATAAAAGTAACCTGAATATCATAATCCTTAAAAATTTAATGTACAAGAGGTAAAAGCTACTATTGGAATGCTCAAAAATAATAACAGGCAATTACACTTAATTCTGTAATAAATAATAAAGTCTAGATAAAAGTAAAGATTCGTAATTAAATAGGTAACTATAAATCAGTAATGTAGTTCACATACTACTGATTGATTAATACTAATATTTGCTGAATCTCATAGTTCAAAATATCAGAGTAAAATAAATATCAAATATAATTGCTGACTTTTTTTTAAATTAAGTCTAGGGTACAAGTAATTTTCGCCCTCCTGTACTCCTGCGAAGTCCGATATAACTGGAGGGCAAACACAGTACCAATTGTATTTTTACTCTAAAATTATATCTTGCACGTAAGAAAACGAAAAAGTATTGTAGAATTAAATGGTTATAGTATAAATACATATTACATACGCCTTAGTGCTAATACACTAGATTGTTGTTACATTATGAAGAAACATTAAAAGTGCCAACATTTCTTTTTTCTACATAGCATTCACTGGCGCTTTTAGCAGCCCGTTCATAATACAGTGATAACCATAGAATATAATAATATAACTAGATACCCTATATACCGAGGTACCCTTTGTATTTGCATAAACATTATCATAAAATTCTGTAATAAAAACGTAATAAAAGGATTTACCTCTAAAGACATTTGTTTTCATGGATATCTCCTACCAACATAGTTATAATGGATTAATAGTAGATTATATACCAAGGGCGATAAAGCAGAGAATGTCTCAAACAATTGGTGTACTCGGCTTCCTTAGGCAGCCAAATGGCAAACCACCACCAAATGTTCAAACAAACCAGATTGGCGGCACGGCATGGCAGGGTATTTTAAGGCGACGAATAAAAATATAACTAAAAAGTATGAAAATAAAGTTGAAAGTTCAATGTTGAAGGTCGTAGGTACAAAAACAAGCCGTTGGATGCTTAGGCATGCCATGTCGGCACGCCTCGACATCCCTCGAAACGCTTTGGCAGTCTTCGGGATACCGGGAGATGCCACAAGACAAGACCTAAGAACGCCTCGGCACGCTTAAGGATACCATGGCATTGTTAACGCCAGTGTGCGCATACATGTTGTGAGCCGGCCCTTAGGGAACATCATTCGAGCGCAGCGACCGGCACTGATGTTTCGCTAAAATTTCATACATTTGCATAGAACTTCTATCTGTCGTGGCGTCACAGACGGTAGGTATAGACGCTCTCCAGTCTACTCCAGTAATTTCTGCCATAGCACCACTGACCTCTGTTATAATATATAATAGATGTCAGTGCATAGCACACAAAAAGTATTGTTTGGTATTTAGTGCAATTTCAATCAGGTTCTGTTTTGCAAAGGAACGTTCTTTTGGTATTGATTTAGTTAGGCAGCCCGCCCGGATTCCAATCGCAAATCGTGATTTTTCAAACATTTAAATTAAAACGTGGGTCACAGTAATTTCAACGTTTGATAACCGTACTCTGTTATGCAATCAGTGGAACGGTAATAAAAGGTATTGAATATGACAACTGCAAGTACCGCAACCGAATTGTTTTTTGTGAAGTTTAAGCGGTTTTTAATAACCCTAATTGGTTTGGTTTCTTAGCACATAATTTCGACTTTTTTGCAGAGAAAGAGTGAAAGATATGAGACTGATAGATCCGAACGAAGAAAATCGCCCACAGTAAGGATAAAGCCATCATGCAAATAGACAGCAGCTAGAATTCACATGTTTAATTGATAAGTCGGTTAGACTGAACAAAAAACACGTCGACGAACTAATAAACGATTTTCAAATTGGCCCTAATTGGCCTTTTTTAAATACTACATCATTATTTTTTTTTAATAGAACTAATAAATTATATTTATAACTGATAAGACAAATATGTGGAAAAAAACTGTTTAATTTATTTCTTATAGAAAGTGTAAAATATTGAATATTTTGATAAGGTACCTAAGCAATATTTGTAATGAAGTCCCATTCATGCGCTCATCAATCATCATTACTTACTAATGCAGAATTGATCATTCAAGTAATTAGAAATGTTGCATATTGCCTTGCTACCAAGCTCCTGGTGTTACAATAATTATTTTGCACATTACTCGGTCACGAGTTCATTATGTATAAATTATTACGACACCATTGAAACTAGAACTTTTTCTTGAAATTCATGTTGCGTTTAGACATTTTTCTGTGTGTACTATTATCCCCCTTTGCGCGACATTGTTCACGTTTTTGCATCCGTCGAAAATACCATGCCGCATTATTAGCACTTGTCTTTTCAAAAAGTTCGTGTTCTAGTCTCTTACGCGCTTCGTTACGAAGCAGAGCCCGGTTATCAAACCAGTTAGTTTGTGTGACTTTACCTTTTTTTTTGTCGCCTTTGCTTTTATTTTCAAAATCAATATTGGTGTTAATCTTACTTTGTGAATCAATTGTTTCCACGATATCTTCTTTCATATTCTTTTGTTCAAATTCTTTAGCTTGAATTTTTTTGTCTGCATATCTTATATCATTTTCTTGAGAAGCGGTTACATATGAGTCGTCGTAATCCTTCAGATAACCTCTTTTCATTTCCCATTGTTCATATTTATTTTTTCTTTTCTGTTTCTTGTGCATCTTTTTGCTATCATGCATTTTATATTCTTTGTTATACTTGGGCCCCAAATACCTATCATCCTTTTTTAATTCTTCTTCACTTGAAAGCTGGCTTGGTAAAGACTGAAAATATTCAACTTGCTTCTGTTTCATATTTTTTACTTTCATGTCAACTTTAGCATTCACATTAAATTCCTTTTTTGGGTTACTTGGCTTTGAAACTTTATCTGATTTAAGTGAATCAGCATAGCTTATTCTTTTTTCTTTTTTTTTATCTACATTTTGGGCAGACGTAATTTCAGGAATAACCGTAGGGAAATCTCTAATGATTTTTAATGTTTCTGATGAATTATGACTTTTGTTATTTTTTAAATCATTCTTTAGGTCATTTAAGTTCTTTTGTTCTTGTTTCAATCTTTTAGAGACTTCTAAGTCTAACCAACTCTTATTGGCATTGTAAATGTTTTTAAGCTTATCCAAATCTTCTATGAAATTCTTTTCATGTTTTATTTCATTTATGTTCATACCAATACTTAGAGTATCTTTATTAATACATTTAGATGGTTTATTAGTATTTTTATTATATAAGGGTTCCTCAAAAACATTTTTATGATTGTTTGGTTTTGTTGATATTATATCATCACCAGACTTTCTGTTGCAACCTTGCATATTATTTAGATGGGTCAGATCCTGTAGTTTACTCCGTAAATAAACATTTTCTTCTTGCAGTTTATAAAGATTGGACAAAATTTTATTAACAGTTAGGGTGCTTTGTCCGGAACACTCATCTCTAGCACCCCACATGTGACCTATTGCTACACCTGCTGCAGTAATGACACTTCCAAGGACTATTATGTTGAGGACTGTACTCAATCTTTTATTTCTACGGTGAACATATGTTTTATGTTTTCCAGGATTTTCAATAAGAAAAGCCTTGTCATCAATTGTTTCACCCAGCCCACTGTCATCTATAGCAGTAGTTTCTATAGATAAATACCGGGACTCATGTTGGTCTAATGAAATTTCATCTATAGTTATATTTGAATTTATTAATTCACCATGAGTTGGAGTTTCCGGCTCACTTTCACTGATAATTGATATGCCATCTGTGTCTTCATCTCTTTCTATATTCCTGTAGATAAAGTAGGTATAAAGTAAATCAAGCATTTTAATGAACACTTTATAAACAAAACAATATAATATCAAATCATCATTAATGTAAACAAAAGCAAAGCTAATACGCAGTTTATAAATTGTCTCCTATCCATTTTATATTAACGCAGTATAATAGAAATAGTTATTGTTATAACTAATGTTATACCCCACTCACTTGGGCTTGAGACTGAATGTAAACAATCTTAATATGTCTCTATCTACGAAATGCTCTTGAATTGAGTCAAGTAAAATTGTTAGCTGCTTTGAAATATTGGTGTTACACATTTTTATTTTTGTATTTTATATTAAAAGTTACATCAAGATTATTTGCATTTTGTCTTAAGCCCAAGTGAGATTATTTCCTTAAATAATTTTTACATTGACATTCCTTACTTTCATTTTATAATCATAAGTACTTTATAAGACATGATGATATTGATTTTATATATTCTAATAAATTTTAGGACATACAAATATTCCTGTGTTTGATTATCTGGGAAGTGTGGAACTTCATTAGCGTAAAGTGGTGTACGATCCAGCAATGTCCAACTGTCTCCAGAATCGGAGTCGCTATGGTCGATAGATCCATCCATTGTGTTTCTGCAATATTTAAACTTTAGCAATAACATTGTAGATAAATTTAATAATGTAAGCCAAAACTTTGAGCACTATGGATTGAAATGTTGTAATCTCAATCACTCTCCATTCAATGGTCTCTTAACATGGTCCTTTCCATCACGTTTTTATAAATTGTGTGACGGATGATATTAATTTAATTTTTAATATGAATATCATCAAAAGGGAGCTAAAATATCATCAACAGGGAGTGGAAGGCTTGATAACGTCTGACTCTTAGATTCTGACCTATGTGAATGGAAGAGGAAACATACTGCGCCGACCCCAGATAAACTGGGAAAAGGGCAGAACGAAGATCGATAAATTGAATGTGTTAAATAAGTAAAATAAACTCACTTCTTGAAACTACGTCACACAAAAACAACTATTTGCTAGATGACACTTATGATAGTCTAATAACAATTCTAACACCTATTAATTTTACAGCACAAAATGATAAAGTTTTATAAGACCAACATTTTTATAAATTTTGTTTGTTTTTTTTTTCTAGATTTACTGAAGTGACGGCACGCACGACAGTGTTTTGTTGATTGAAAATTATGTCCAAAGAGTATATAATACACTAAGTCTGTCAGTCATCAAGGTCAAGTCAAATTGTCAATAAATTCTAGTTCGGATTGACACTCAGAGTAAATAGGACGTGTCTGACCTTGTGTGACAATGACAAATAGAATAGACAATAGGCGTGACGACATCATCAAAAAATTAGTGATTGGTTTTAGTGGAAAATAGATAATAAAGGGACTAAAAAAACCAATTTAGTTTTATTTAAAAATCTGAGAGCTTTTTAACTAAAATGAAATCTTTCATCATGTCTATTCAAAATACGGTAATATTTTAGACATGATTATTTTGATAAAACGCGCCAAACACCCCTGGGGTGTACACGGGGGTATTTGGCGTGTTTTAATAGTGACATTTTTTTCTATAAATACACAAATTGCGCCGTGTGGTGACGGCAGAGTAGAATACAATTGTCACCATCCCAAATCTTTTCCGTGGGTGTCGTACAAGGCGACTAAGGATAAATCAATGATGAGAAATGGGCAGCAGCATTTCTCTAGTACCACCTAGCAATAGCAATGTACTGCGACTTTTGTGCCCGGTATATGGCAATAGGCTCGCCACCTATTACATGGGACCTGACATAATTGGCGAAACGTGGGTGCTAGTTCACCTCTGCCTACCCCTTCGGGGATATAGGCGTGATTTATGTATGTATGTATGTAAATACACAAATTGTTTCATAGTGAATTTTGTGCAGTGAAAGTGGTGTTATTTTGATGCACAAGCATCCGTGTTGATGTTCTGTTGTGCTGTTTAGAGGTTGAGAATTTTATAGTAGTCTTCCTTCACCACAGTGTAGTGACGGCAGAGTAGAATACAATTGTCACCATCCTCTTATCTCTCCCGTGGGTGTCGTACAAGGCGACTACGGATAAATCAGTGATGAGGAACAAAGAGTATATAATACACTACGTTTATGAGTCGGGACTTCAAACAAGCTTTTTGACAATTTTGACTCGCAGTTTAGGCTAAGATCTCGTACCAACCAACAGAGACAGATAAAAAAGTAATGCCAACATACTACAAAAGCAAACTAAGGATGTGGTGTACGCTACAGAATGTGTCGATATCGATAAAAACGAATGGGTACCCCCCCCTGCCTTGCAGACAGGTTTTTTAATCCTACAAAAGCAAAATAAAAAGCTCTCATCGTTTGAAAATATTGAGTATTATTCAATTACGTGTAATTATTTAATACAATTTATTTAACAACAAAAAATAAAAGTTATGTTTACAATGTGGAAATTAAATTGTTGGTAATTTTCTGATCTCTTATTCTAGGCGGAGTCTTCAGATGTTAGCTGATCGATCAACACACGTTTTTGCAATGTTGTGTAAGCAAGTAAGCAGGACATTTAGATCTGAAATAATAAATAGATTTAATTAGTATATATATCGTTTGAGTTTACGCTGGTCATCATCAATTCAATTTATTGTTCACCACTTACCATAGCGGACTATGTGTAACGCGCCCGAAGGTCTGGTTCTGCCCAATCAATGAAATCTGGTTCTGAAATAAACCACTCATTAGCTTCAGGAATTGAGCTATTTAACCATATCGGAAAGATAGGTTATGTAACTTACCAATAGAGGCGCTTATGCGGTTGCAGGCAACGATCACACCCGACGGGCATCGTGTAGCAAGGCGGCAGTCACGCTGTCTTCTTTTAGTGCCTCTTCAATTCGGAAGATAAGCCGTCAGCTTTTTATATTCATCTCTGTCAGTCGCAAACCGAAACAGCTTTTCAACGGGGTTAATGCCGATCCACTCTCATATGCTTTGCAGCCATGACTCTCATCGCCTTTCAACAAGTCACGCTGTGATCTGAAAAATAAGTGGAGTTGAACACAGAAGAAGTTTTGATGATGATAATGAGAGATGAACACATGCGAATAATTCTGCGCAATGTTCTGCATTATATTAAAACTCATACAACAAACTTTGTTGTTAATGATGTTAGCTATCTAGTCATGGGAGGTTTTTGTTGTTTTATAAATAACCCTATATATGATATACTATATTATAATATATTGCAATAGACAATATTTATATGTATTAAACTAATGAAACATCTCAAGTACATTTGATACTCAAATTTACGAAAATAGATTTTTTATCGATAATTTTGTAAGTAGTAAGGACATCGCTACGGCGCATATGATTTTTGATATAAGTGACCAAAACTTATTTCTAATTACCTAGCGTTTATATAATAACATGGAAAACTACTTACCGCTTCTCATCTAGTGGGAATTGGCCATGAAAACCCACTTTGGGTTTAATTTCCTACCAGATTTTAGTCAACATATTTCACACCTTTTGTAAAACATTTCGCTGTTATGCACATAAATAAATGACACAAACTAGTAGATATACACTAATGATAAGTCACTGAAGACAATAAATAGGCACAAGATGGAAAACTAAACTAAAACAACGCTATAATTTATATTTTCAAAACGGCATAGTGACATAATGACATTAGTGACACACTCCGGCAGCGCGAGACAAGGAAGGTTAGATCGGAAGTAAGAGACAAAACAAGTCGCCATTAAAAATTGCCTAAACTCCATACATTTTTTCTGTAGTATGGGAGTTTCGCCAGGCTGATGAGGAATAAGAAGCAGCGTTCCTTTTATACCACCTAGCAATGTACTGCGACTTTTGTGCCCTATTAATGGCCTATTGCCTAAATAAAATTTAAAAATTTAAAAGTGCGCGCGAGTTTATTTTAAGTTCGAGGGAGTGTTTGGCGCGTTTCGTGGTGTCAGTCAGATTTATTTTCACTAAACTATTCGATTTTAATTTTAACATTATATAAATGTTAGAAAAATTAGTACAAAGATTTTGGGGCTAGAAAAAGAATTTCGAAAAATTATGATCTTGAGGCGGGAATCGAACCCGCGTCCGCTAATTTTCACTAATTCAATTGTTACAGAGTGGATTTTGTGCAGTGAAAGTGGTGTTATTTTGATGCACAAGCATCTATGTTGATGTGAAATTATGCAGAATCATCGATAATAAGTCTCATGATGTGTCTGATGTTGTGGTGAAGATCACTATAAAAAGTGGTTTTAACCATTTCATCAAGCACCATCATGAACTCTGTTACCATTAAATTCGCTCCAAGCACTGCCTAGATGCGTTAAAATGTGTGACACCCATATTTTAACGTAAAATTCATTTCATTCATACATTTCACCCCCTCATTATTTCATAAGCCTACAGATAAAATATACACTAAAGACTTGGCTGTATGGGCTAGACCCTTTGACTTTCCTAAAATATAGGGAGATTAAAAAAAATCCAATTTGACCACGCGCACACTTATCTGGCGCGCACTCTAAATACATAAATCACGCATGTATCTGAATTCTGATATTCCCGAAGGGGTAGGCAGAGGTAAACTAGCACCAAAGTTTCGCCAATGATGTTAGGTCCCATCCCATGTAATAAGTGGCGAGCCTGTTGCCATATATCGGGCACAAAAGACGCTACATTGCTATTGCTAGGTGGTTTAAGAGTAACGCTGCTGCCCGTTCCTCATTATTGATTTATCCTAAGTCGCCTTGTACGACACCGACGGGAGAGATTTGGGGTGGTGATTCTACTCTGCCGTCACTTCTTTAAATGTGCATAGTTCATATGCCGTGATGGTGGCTAGCTGGTCTAGTCAGGTCCATCAACATCAACAGGAAGTCATATTTGCACATTGAGTTATAAGGTAAACTAGAGACGCTATGCCAAACAAAAATATTCTCCCAACTCGAATCTACCTACGGTGGCGGGGTGTGCTGGGCCAGCGGGCGAGCGTGGCGTGGAATCTAACAAAAATATCCTTATAGATTAGATTATGCATCGCAAATGTGGAATCATGCTATTAAATTAACATTTGATATGTTTTAATTTGTTTTATTTTGTTACAATTAACGATGATAAGCCACACCATCGGAGTAAATAGGTCCTATTTACTCTGAGGTCACACCACTACCTTTTTGTTTTGTTTTTGATTGATTGTTGCATGTTTTTAACACGCAAGAAGGCATTTTTAGATCGATCTGTAGCCACAATTTGGCAAGCAGTCGCTTCGAGCGTTGGCGAATGACTAAATGAGTTGTTGCTCCGGAGCATCAACGCACGGACTACATTTCTTGTTTGCGGTGTCGCTTCTATACGCTAGTAATAGTAGTTCAATGTATTTGCAGGTTTTTTTATGTTTTATATAAAATCAAGTCCAAAACATTGAAAAGCGATGAAAGATTAATTGTATTATAAGCAAAGGTCTTTTGTGAACGTGAAAAACGTAAGGAAGTCCCGCATCCATATTAGTGTGTACAAGTTCGGATTGCCACCATTCAATTGGGTTACCAGTATCAGTTTTATTAAGTGTTTGATAAATAAATTAAATATATTTATTTTAGTATTATAACTATAAATAAATAGTACAGCTTAGCAAAAGTGTTTGATACGGTGACAAATGGAACTAATTTTTATTTGCATTAGATCACCGATTTGGCCGTGTGGTGATGGCAGAGTAGAATACAATTGTCACCACCCCAAATCTCTCCCGTGGGTGTCGTACAAGGCGAATAAGGATAAAACAGTGATGAGGAATGGGCAGCAGCGTTCCTCTTATACCTACCACTTAGCAATATACTACTGTCTATCCTTACGTCACTACAATTTATATTCGTCTATATAATTTCTATCATAATAATAATGCATGAACTGATTGTTCTTGCAAATTTTGACGAGCTTTGGCTTATGACTTTCATAAAAAAACTAATATGTAACTACTAGGTACCTAATACCGCAAGTAGTTATAAATAACAAAATAAGATAGAGACATAATTGTTAATATAAAATATCTCCCTGAATTAAAGGTAAAACAATAAAGTTTACATGGTATCATTTTCTTGCATTAGTACCAACATGACGGCACTGGAACGCACTATAATTTAATATTAAAATAATTTGAGACTGTTACCATCTCCTGCGATTGTTTCTGATGACGCTAATTTCTTTCATTGAAACAGCCAGCCTGCTGCCGCTGGTCGTCAGCATTTGATTACTAATAAATTATTCATTCGTAATCCACAATCAGTCTCGTCAGACAGTCATGCATGTATAAGTTGAGTAGTCATAGTGAGGCTAATTATTCTTGTCTCACATCTGTACCGATGGAAACCGATTCTGTGTATGTATGCGCTATTTATCGTAACATCATCATGCCTTTTAATGTCGAAGGAAGACTACTTTTAAGGAGAATGACCCATCACGCTGACCCAGAGCGGGTTGGTGGATATTAGTATCGACGCAGATGCAGCCGGGACCAACGGCTTAATGTGCCTTCGGAAGCACGGATGAACTCAAGATAATATATTTTGGTCGCCCATCCACTGACCGGCCTCAGCCAACATTCCTTAGTTTACGCAATCGCAGGCGGAACGCACTATGCCACCGCGCTAGCCTCTATTTATTTATCGTAACACAACCATTGGAATCCTCATAGAGACATTTCAATACTTAATACAAAAAACCAGCTTGTATCTATAGTCAATATTACTTTAATAAATAAATTACACATAATCTAAAGACCCTTATATTTTGCTATGTTTATCACAAGTAAATGCAATAGTAAGCGCATATCTCACGCCTGATTTAACTTTTTCAACAAAGTGCAAATTTTCACTACCACTTGTAAACATACTAACACGGCCCTTTCGTGGTTCTATAGTTCGGTTTTGTCTCTCATCAATAAATATAAATCTGCCACCTTCAAAGTCAATGCCATAATCTGCTAAATATAATAGTGTTGTAAAATGGAACGACTTGTAGGTATCCTGAAACCAATGTTATTTTTACATTAAATTAGGTTTAAAATATAATATAATAATTTATCATATTTTTGTAGTTATACTGATAACAAAAGCAACTCAAATTGTTAACTAAATTATATTTTGTTACACTGTGGATGTTCAAAATATTATAAACATGAGTCTACTGTTTAGGTCTAGGTATTAAAAGTCAAATTTTTGTTAGTTACCTACCAACTGTAATGTTACAAAGTTCTATCAAAAAATTGTGTTCCAAAAGTAAGATCACCTCCAACCATGTTGCATGAAAATCTTAGAACATACTCTAACTTTTTACTCACCTTATCAACATGGGGATGCCAATACTCATCATGAATTGTAACAGCTTTATTTGAAGTAATTTTCGAAAAAAACGATGGTGATGTCAAATAAATTTTATTTGGATCAGTTCCAAAATGCTGAGCCAAAGAATTCTTGATTTTTAATTCAACTGACTAAAATTAAAATATTGGTTAACTTATATTTATTAAGTAATATTGGATTATTAGATTTCCATAGCACTGGCAAATAAGTTTATTTCCAAATTACTATTATTAAATTTTTTGGAATTATTGTTAGTTATATAACTTTCTAAAGTACAGTAACATCAGGTACAATATTGTTAACTTATTTCTCATGTTAATAAAAGTATAATCTTGCATTGCAAACTTTTATTTCCATACTTTTAACCCCATGTAGGTAACCTGCTGTTTCATTAATGTGCAGTCAACAGCATGTGTAGACTATACAAATCTTTCTTTCTTTTCTTTCTAATTGGCATAAAGTGGCCCAATTGAGAAAATTTACACATAGTTGTAACCTGACATACCATTACCTGTACTTTAGAACTTTTAAAGCCTACATTTACCTCTAATATTTTAAAGTATTCATTGAATTCATTTTTAGCAGCTTCAATTGAAAATATGTTAACAAAGTGTTGGCCTTTGGACAAGGCTCCACTATGGAGATCCAGAATGGAGGCTCCTCCATCTGAACCTCCAAATTTGAATCCTTTTTTGGCTATACCCAACAGATCATCCACATCTTTCTTGGTAACCACTTCATCTGTGACATATCTCTTGCACTGTCTTGGGCAACATCCTTCATATTTATCAATTTCATTTATGTAGATTTGAGAACAGTCAACAATTTGACCTCTACCAATGATCACTTCAGTCTGTTTTGCAAATGGTTTTTCTTTTTCATCTTTTGATGAAAAGTAAACAACAATCAACAGAGCAATTGCAACCACAACTCGTGATAATACCCTCAGATGAAGTTTTGATTTTCTTAAAAATAAATAAACATTTTAGTGAATATAATAAGTAATAATTTAGATAAACAGTTGAGATCATAGTGGTTAGAGACACTCAACATTTCAAAAATATGGACCGGACCTATGACAATAATGCCAAAATCAAGTATCCCTGATAAAATAAATATTAAAAAAAATTACAAATTTAAGAGACCGATATTTTGTTAGGGAGTTTGATTTTGGTTCTTTGTTCTTAGATGGATAAAGAAAACCACAGAATTACTGTGTCTAAAATAATATAACCTGGGAACAGTGCACCTAGAATGATGATGACAAGAACTCATTTAAAATATTATTTCCAGTGCAAGTAATTGATAGTGTATTCTATTGTAGTGCTACATCTAATTTACGGTGGGTTAACGATGCTGCTCTCACTGCTCTGCTTTCTGAAATTAACATTTTGTTTTCCGGCGACTTGACTTTTCTTCCTGTTCAACAATTCAGACATAATGAGTCACCTAAACAATTGCGAGGTGCGAACCCAACAGTTTTATTTTCATATAAAACCAATGAAATATAAACAGTAAAGCTACAGATAATTATTTGGCATCTGTAGTGCAAAGAGAATACAATACTACCACAGATCACTACTACGTAAGTGACAGTAAGTGTAGAAAGTCAAAGAGTAAAATACACTACGTTTAAGAAAGTTACCAAAACCAATTTTTCTGTCTTTTTTCTTTTTTTAGTTAGTTTTAAATTCTCCCTATATTTTAGGGAAGGCAAAGGGTCTAGCCCATACAGCCAAGTCTTTAGTGTATATTTTATCTGTAGGCTTATGAAATAATGAGTGGGTGAAATGTATGAATGAAATGAATTTTACGTTAAAATATGGGTGTCACACATTTTAACGCATCTAGGCAGTGCTTGGAGCGAATTTAATGGTAACAGAGTTCATGATGGTGCTTGATGAAATGGTTAAAACCACTTTTTATAGTGATCTGCACCACAACATCAAACACGTCATGAGACTTATTATCGATGATTCTGCATAATTGCACATCAACACAGATGCTTGAAATAAAAATTATACAGACGCCATTGAAAGCCCGCCAAGCACTCCCCAGAATTTTTTATTTTCCCTTTACGAAAAGGCAAGAGGATCAAGCCCATACAGCCTTGCTGATGTAAATACTTGGTGATATTTTCTATACTTTTTAGGGAAGGCAAAGGGATCCAGCTTAACGGGCTAAAAGGCTTGCAATATTTTTTCTATTAAAATAGGCAAAGAATTTTAACCTGTACGGCCCAGTGCTTATTATTTAATTATAACTTTATTCAATAATTAAAATATTTGTTGGTGTAACATTCAATAAAGTATACTTTTAATACTAATTGATAATAATTTTTTATGTATTTTAACTGAATTTACTCAGTTAATAGCCAGATCTAATAGTTTCGTTAAATTATGATTCCTTGAAACTTTCATTGATTCTTTTTTATAATATAAATTCTAATATATATTACATAATCTGTGCTTTAATGATTGAACGGTTCTATGATGTGAGATGTCTTCGCTTCGCCGTATTTACTACCACGATACCTACTTTACAGTACAATTTGAGTAACAATTAAATTCATAGTCTTGATTTCGTACCTCAGCTGCAATATTTATAAACGTTCACGGAGTTCTTTAAGGTGTCGATTTAAATCTGCGCCATGTTTTACGGCGACGATGACAATAGATATGAATTGAATGGTGAATTATTTCAAGTTGTGCATCACGAAATATGTATGTATAAATAAATTGAAAACCGTTAACTCACAAAATTTATAAGTAAATTTAAAGTGGATTTATTTCCAGATACAATTACTTCGAATTTGAATATTACACCTTTTCATGCGAGGACTATACCCACTCATACAGAAGATGGGATACCCATCAGGAAATTGTATGTGTCCAACCTACCAGCAAAGGTAACCAATGAAATTTGTATCTAAATGTAAAATAGTAACTGTTATTAGTTAATTATTCATAAACCGCAAATTACATTGACTTAAATACTTAAAAAAAATTATTATTAGTATTAATTCTATATTTATTTACAGTTTCATTAAATGCTGCTGCTCCTATACTAAACCTAAGAGTAACAATCTTTTTATTTCTTATTTATAGACTACACGTACAGAGCTTTTCAATGTCTTTGTTCAATATGGATTCATTAAAAGTTGTTGGTTAAGAATGGGCGACAGGGGCCCCCACAGATCTCCAACAGCAACCTATGCATTTGTGACATTCAGCAATCCAGCAGATGCACACAAGTAAGTGTACTATATATTATTTACATTTTTTTAACATCTTGTTGACTAATTGAAAGAAATCTTTAAACTGTATATCTAGTGAAATTTTTACATATTATACATACATAAATCACGCCTATATCCCCGAAGGGGTAGGCAGAGGTGAACTAGCACCCACGTTTCGCCAAATATGTCAAGTCCCATGTAATAGGTGGCGAGCCTATTGCCATTTATCGGGCACAAAAGTACATATTATTGTAACAATTTATACTATCAGATTAGCAGGTACTTATTTCTTTGGAATTAACTTGGAATATCCTTATTGCATAGAAAATAATGTCAGTAAAATTTTGAAAAATTATTGTCCTGTTGACTTTTTCTAACATTTATACTATGTTCAAATAAAAATCAAATCATAATATCTTCATCATATAGTTTATTTTTCTTTAGAGCTTTACTAGCACCAAGTCATGAGAAAATGCTCAGAGGTCGGACCTTGAGACTATCACCTGCTGACAGCTGGCACCAGCCGTGTGAGGACGCAGATGGAAAGGTTCGATGGAAGGCGCAGCCAAAGTATAGCAGAGTTGACAGGCCTTCACTCCCATCAAATGCAAGTGGGCTAGGTGTGTTAATCACTTCTCATTTGGTTAAACTTTACACAGACAAGGAAAATTGCCCAGTAGTTAATTTTTTTTTGTCACTAATAGGCAAATACATTACAAAATTTATGATTTTTCACATAGAACTAATTATATTCTAACTATTTTTATCCAGCCACTTTATTAATCTTATTATCTTATCCACCTTATTAATTATCCAGTTCATATGCTAAGTTAAGCAGCTTTTTTTTAATAGAACAGATATTCAGGACATTAATATTTTAAAGTTTGATGTTTGAATGAAAGTTGTCTTATAAATTATTATAATGAACAGATTTTTAATATAACCCATTTATATTAAAAATCTGTTCATTATAATAATATATGTTATGTTAATATTATTTGTTTTATGTCACATAAATTCTCATGTTGTGGTAATCACACTCAATCCGTAATTTGATCAACCTGTACCTTCTTCTCTCTGTTCTGTTTCCAGTCTATCTGGGGTTGGCGCAGTATGTTTCCTCTTCCATCCATATAGGTCAGACATCATCATTCCATCCATTCCCTTTTGATTCATATCATCCATCAAACCATAAAGGTGCTAGTGATGAAAAGAGACCGAACAGACCATGTCGAGAGACCGAAGAACGGAGAGAATGACAACATTCCAATCTATACAGCTCAAGTATTTGGCTTAGGTTTTACAGCCGGCCGACTGCCTGACACCATCCCTCTTTGGGTATGCTGTTGTTGGTGGTTTGCCCTCCACCATTCGGGAGCCCCAGGGTGCTGTGTGTCGGGGCTAGCCTATTCTACGTCATTTGATCGACCTATACCATTACCCATAATTTGTTAAACCAGTCAACTCATATTTTAAGTTCAAATTTTTGCATAAGTTTATGTGTCCATTTTTGATATGGTAAGGAAAGAGGAATGGTGAGGAAAAAATATTGGGAAATATTGGGAAGTGAAAACGGCCACAGACTAGTTGAATATCTGTTTGAACACAATGTGACATTGTTGAATTTTATGTTTTATAAAAAACCAAGTGGACACGGATATCTCCAGACGGCAAACACAAAAACGATATTGATTCCATATTAACAAACAGACCAAAAGATTTTTCTGATACAGGGGTAATTCAAATTTTAAACTTCAATACCAATCATCAATTAGTGCGTTTAAAAACTTTGGTCTTTTATTATTACAGCATAAGCAGCAGCTTATGCTGTAATAATAAAAGACCTAAGTTTTTAAACCCCATTAATCCAATAAACATTGCTAGCCTCGAATGGAAACAAAAAGCCACCGACTTGAAC
Source organism: Cataclysta lemnata (assembly GCA_963931975.1). Lineage (NCBI taxonomy): Eukaryota > Metazoa > Arthropoda > Insecta > Lepidoptera > Crambidae > Cataclysta > Cataclysta lemnata. Next base: position 10,473,255 of record OZ008353.1, on the reverse strand, counting down.
CAAATTATGTCATCAAACATGGAAATAAAAGAAAAATATAATAAAATAGAATAGAAAATAGAATATGATAAAACCCCAGAATAAGAATAAGAAAGAAAGAAAATATCCACACTCAGTAAACTAATCAGAGAACGCATGAAAAAAGATCGCAAAAGAAGAAGATTACTAATATTAAAACAACATATTCTAAGGTCAGGAGGTGTAAGAAAAGCAGTGAAAGAGTTAAGGGAGAATAGCAAGGAATGGATCTTAAAATCAAAGATTAAGGAAAGGATTCTGTTTAATCGTAAAGAAATTCTCAGTACAGCTACAGACTATTACAGAGCACTGTACTCAAAACAACAACAACCCAACGTGCCAGATAAAAAAAAACACCAAAAAGAAGTCGAATGTGATAAGATTCAAAGAGGTCGAATGTGATGATGTCCCTGAGATACTCATAGCTGAAGTTGAGAAAGCTATAAATAGTCAGAAGCTGGATAAAGCTCCTGGCCCTGACAGGATACCTAATGAATTACTGCGCCGAACAGTGGAGTAAGTGAGTCCTATATTAACAGATCTTCAATGAAGTATTAAAAATTGGTCAAATACCTAGTCAATGCACAAAATCTCATGTTATATTACTACATAAAAAAGGATCTAAAGATGACATAGGCCTATTTCCTTAATTTCGAATATATATAAAGTTTTTTAAAGGTCTTGCTGGAAAGTGTTGCTAGAAGAAAACCAGCCAAAGGAACAAGCAGGCTTTAGAAAGCATTACAGTACAATTGACCACATACATACAATCAAACAAGTGATTCAAAAATACAATGAGTACAAGAACTCCTTCTACATTGCCTTCATAGATTACTCAAAAGCCTTTGATAGTATTGATCACAAATATCACAATCATATCTGGCAGAGTTTAAAAGAGCCAGGAATTAATAAAACATATATAAATGCCGTTAAAAATGTCTATAACAAAGCTGAAGCAAATATAAAACTGGAATCTATAGGAAGAATATTTCCAATACAGAGAGGGGTAAGACAAGGTGACCCGCTTTCTCCAAAGCTGTTATCTGCAGTGCTGGAGCAAATTATCAGGACTGGTATCAACTGGGACTAAACAGATGGTTCATACCTTAGTCACCTTAGGTTTGCAGATGACATTGTTATCCTAGAAGAAAATCGCAAAGTACTGGAATCCATGATTCAAGAACTGACGGAAGCAAGCCACGAGGCGGGGCTAGAAATGAACTCTTCAAAAACAAAAGTGATGACTAATGGGCTAGAATTGGATATTGTGGTCACCAGTAACATTAAAATAGAATATACAAATGAGTATTTGTATTTGGGACAGCTGATATCTCCTACAGAACAAATGAAAAAGGAAATAGAAAGGAGAATAGCAAATGGTTGGAAAAAGTTCTGGTCTATGAAAGAAGTGATGAAAAGTAAAGAATTTTCCACTAGAATTAAGAAAAGAACTTTGCATAACTTATGGTTGCGAGACATGGGCCCTAAACAAAGACCATAGAGAGAGGCTGAATAAATGCCAAAGGGCGATGGAAAGAGCATGTTGAGCATAAAATTGATTGACAAATTAAGAAATGAACACATCAGGGAAAGAACAAATCTAACAGACGTATTGATACATATAGACTGTTTAAAATGGAGATGGGCAGGCCACATGCTCCGATGCCCAAGGGAGAAATGGTGCCAGAAGTTAACTAACTGGTACCCACGAGGTTATAAGAGAAGTAGAGGCCAACCAGCACAGAGATGGGACGATGACTTCAAACTGGTCTTGGGACCAAAATGGACGAGAGTGGCAGCAGACAGAATCCAGTGGAGGCAGTTGGAGGAGGCCTTTATCGAAAGACACCAGCCTGAGAGACATTCTGTAATGTACTTCAGTTTGGAATAAATGGCTATTTTATTTTATTTTTATTTAAATAAAGTTGTGGAAATAAATATCTATAATTATATTGCAACATGTATTACAGTAGTGAGTAAACAACTAATCTAAAAATTCTATTTTTATCATAACTCTATTTTATTGATAAATTTCAGAACTTATTGCTGAATCTTCCAGACACAATACTTCAGAGAATAATATTGAAGATAATACATCTAGTGTAAGTAAAATCACAACTGTGTTGTATTTATAGCATTTATGAACTCAATTAAATGTTAATTATTTGTTAATTAATCTAATGGTTAGTTAAGTTAAATAGATAAAACCACTGAACAGATAAAAGAGACTAGAAGTAGAATCAAAGTAGGTCCAGGTCCAGCGTTGTTACACACATGAGAAGCATTTGCTAGTATTATTACACTTTAAACGTTGTTAGATAATTATAAATAAATATAATATGAACATCAATATGAAAAAGTACCAAGTAATAAATGAACCATTTTTATACATATCTTATTTCTACATTGGTAAGATGTAATTTCTTTTATGCACTTAGATTACAGTGCAGCCAGGAAAGAAATTGCATATTTGGGCAAAATTTAGGTAGTATTTTTTTGCCCAAATTGAGTGTGATCTATCACTTACTACTCTCCAAGAGTAATAAGGTTCACGAATAACGACATTGTGCATCAAATCGTCGAAAGAACAGCACAGGAATGTATACTCATATTATTATGTGGAGCTTGTGCAACTCACCCACTTACAACTTCTTACCTCTTTTATTGTTCTGTGGATAAAACAATGGACATAATATAGGTATAATATTCAGGTTGTTTTTAAGCATTTATTTATACATCTATACTGATTTTATAAAGCTCAAGAGTTTGTTTGTTTGGTTGGTTGAATGCGCTAATCTCGGGAACTACTTAGTTAAATTGAAAAATATTGTTTGCTTTGGATAGTCCATTTATTGAGGAAGGCTATAAACTATTCAATAATCAACTTATAATGTTTTCTGTTTTCTATTGTAGGTAGAGGGAAATGCTGAATCAACAAGTGAAGACAGTGTGTGCTACAACATAATAGATATTTTGAACAGGGATTGCTTGACACATATATTATCCTATGTACCTCTTATGGACCTCTTGCGGACAGAACGAGTGAGCAAGTCTTGGCAGAACATGGTGCAGGACTATTTTGAAGGTGTGTATCCGCCTGTTTTGTGAGATAGATTAACCCCCAAATACATAACTGCTACTCAAATTTTGAGCACTGCTTATAAAGTTGAGTGGACAGTACCTGTCCGTATTTGCATGGAAAAACGTCAATTTGGACAATACTTAAATGTTAATAAAATTAAAATAAATAAGTATAAGCCTTTATTCCAGAAACCTAATCTTTACAGTGCGGGTGCTAGTTTACCTCTGCCTACCCCTTCGGGGATATAGGCTTGATTTATGTATGTATGTATGTAATCTTTGCAGTTGTGTTTCCATTTCTTACTGCCGCACTCAGAGACGTCAAATAACGTCATCAAAAAATGACAATTCAAAACTAGGCGCTATTCTTGCCGAGTCTATGGTCTAGATTTGAACGAAAATTTTTGACATTAAATACTCATTAAAGTTAATTGACGTCTCTGAGTGCGGCAGGAAGTCTATAATATATCACGTGTCTCTGAGTGGCACTTAAATATTAAGCAGGATTCAAATTTTGAGTAGCGTTTCTGTATTCGTGTGTTACTTTTTAAATAGATAACCCGATTATTCAGTCATGCTGGTGAGTAGGAATGAGTCCAGATGCAATACCTGTTAGTAGTTAGACAAAGTATACTGCACTAAATTTTTTGTTTGAATCTTATATTGAAAGATGTTTGAATTTGACAAAGAGGTTCCTGGTTCCAATCTATGTGATGACCAGAGACATTTATGTTGTTCTGTAGTTTATCAGTTTATTAAAAATACTTGTTTATGATTATTATTCATATTAAAATGTGCGCCGTGTGGTGACGGCAGAGTAGAATACAATTGTCACTACCCCAAATCTTTCCCGTGGGTGTCGTACAAGGCGACTAAGGATAAATCAGTCATGAGGAATGGGCAGCAGCGTTCCTCTTATACCACCTAGCAATGTCCCTACTGCGACTTTTGTACCCGATAAATGGCAATAGGCTCGCCACCTATTACATGGGACCTATCATTGCTGGCGATACGTGGGTGCTGGTTCACCTCTGCCTACCCCTTCGGGGATATAGGCGTGATTTATGTATGTATGTATGTATTAAAATGTGTCCACCCATAACACAAGTGCTTATGCTACATATTTTGGGGTAGATGGTAGATGTGAGTGTAAGAAATATTTATTTGTTCATAAATTCAAACTACACATATTATTATATCGTTCTTTAAGACGAGTAATGGGCAGCAGCGTTCCTCTTATACCACCACCTATCAACATATTGCGGCTTACGTGCCCAACGTGTTTAAAGCGATAAATGGCTATATCATATCGTGTTTTTATTTATTTATTAAGATCACCAACAAGTTCACATTAACACAGTTAATGACAGTTTTGCTGGTCATGCTAGCCGGACTAGTGAGAGAAAGAGCTTCCCTGTCTAGCCGAAGGAGACAAAAAAATTTATTCTCGCAGGCATACGAGTATTCAAGACGTCATGGTGGAGGAACGAGCCGATCCGGCTGACGACGGCCGTGCTACGTCGCGTTCTCCATCGGCTGGGGCCGTCACTCACGCGCTTGTACATCGACCACCAGCTGTCGGCACTAAACGACCGAACTGCGCACACCATAGGCAAATTCTGCCCCAATCTGGAACTGCTCAAGGTATCTATCCTGTAGTCAGTGATATTTAAACTATAGTATGCATGATGCCGTGTGGTGACGGCAGAGTAGAATACAATTGTCACTACCCCAAATCTTTCCCGTTGGTGTCGTACAAGGCGACTAAGGATAAATCAGTCATGAGGAATGGGCAGCAGCGTTCCTCTTATACCACCTAGCAATATACCTACTGCGACTTTTGTACCCGATAAATGGCAATAGGCTCGCCACCTATTACATGGGACCTATCATAACTGGCGATACGTGGGTGCTAGTTCACCTCTGCCTACCCCTTCGGGGATATAGGCGTGATTTATGTATGTGTATGTATGTAAATGCTGGAGATCTACATAACTTTTCCTATCTCTTTTCAGCAGTGCTTTGTTTGTATTGCATGCCTAGATCAGCATTTCCAGCATATGCAGATATGACTTAAGTACAGATTTATCAATCTGAACAAGTTTTAATTTTTATCCATGACCATGATCCATAATTGTTATTTGCCAGTAGGTTTGACTTTTGTTTATTTTATTCTTTCAGATAGTTGGAATGCATACCAAAAATTGGAATCCTTTGATTTATGGATGCAAAAAATTAAGGACCCTTTCATTTATATCCTGTAATAGAGTAAGTAAATTTATAAATTAATCACAACAACAATTTCTATAAAAGTTGGACTAACTATAAATCTCTATTTGTCTTGTGCCTTAGGTCATTCCCTTCAAATATAATTGTAATACAGACTATAAAGACCAATTGTTTTTGTATTTCAAGAGAGTTTATTATTGTATATATCAAATGTTTGTTCCAGCTCACAGATTCAAGTCTCGTACACCTAGTCAAAAATGATTCGACAGTGGAAGATCTGACTGTAGCCAACAACACACACGTGACCGGCCTATTCCTCACCGGCTCCAGTACTGTCAGACTGAAGTCCCTGTCGTTCCACAATTGCTACAGCTTGCAAGGAACGGTGCTGTGCGCCGCCATTGACACCCTGCCCAACCTAACCACGTTGAAACTCGACCAATGCCCCATGGCTTTGTGGAAAATTGTACCGCTGATTCTCCGAAGAGTACCTCAGTTGCTAGAGCTCTCCCTGAGCGATTACACCTCCTCGGGCGAGTTGTACCTCCTCCCGCCAAACCTCGAGACGTTCTGTGAATCATTGTCATATTTGACCGAGTTGAAAACGTTGAATTTATTCAGAAATATTCATATTAACGACCAAGTGTTGAAGCAGGTCAGCCAATCGTGCACCAAATTGGAAAATTTAAATATCTCTAGCTGTAACGCAACAAGGAACAATATTATTGGTGAGTGTTATTTAATTGTTTAGTATTTATTTTATACCAAATTAAAACATTGTTGGTGATTTGTTTGTGTCGCGGAAATTAAATAAACTTTCTATGGCATGATCGGTTAGGTTCTTCCTAACCTAGCCATAGAAAGTTTATTTAGTCTGTATGTCAGTGGTTGGCAAAGGCCTCCTCCAACTCCAATTTCTCTCTCATTCATGTATTTATGACTGTGTTATAATTTGCTTACATTTGTGTTTAAACAATGTTGTAATATCTCTTTTTAAATGTAATAAAGAATATATAAATGTACAGTGTGGTGACACATAGCTGAATACAATAGTCACCACCCCAAAACTCTCCCGCGGTTGTCGTACCAGGCGACTAAGAGTTAAAACAGTGATGAAGAATGGGCAGCAGCGTTCCTCTTATACCACCTAGCAATGTACTGTGAATTTCGTGCCCGATAAAAGGCATTAGGTTCGCCACCTATTTATTACATGGGACCTAACATAATTGCGAAACGTGGGTGTTAATTCTTCTCTGCCTACCGGCGTATTTATGATATAGGCGTGATTTATCTCTCTTCTTCTTCTTCTTCTTCTCGCCCTGTTCCCAGTCTATCTGGGGTCGGCGCAGTATGTTTCCTCTTCCATTCATATCGGTCAGACATCATCGAGCCATCCACTCCCTTTTGATTGATATCATCCTATGATTTATGTATGTATGTACATGTAAATGTGCGCAGTGAACATCGGTGGTGTGCCCTCCGAGTTGGAGGGCGCGCCCGGCGTGTGCGACCAGGGGCTGCGCACGCTGGACGGGTCGTACCGGTGGGGGACGCGGGCGTGCGCTCCCAGATCGCATATTTATCATCCTCTCCTTCGGCTAGGGCCGATCGTCAAATGCTTGCAATCTGAGACGTACATACATACATACATAAATCAATCACGCCTATATCCCCGAAGGGGTAGGCAGACGTGAACTAGCACTCACGTTTCGCCAAATATATCAAGTCCCATGTAATAGGTGGCGAGCCTATTGCCATTTATCGGGAACAAAAGTCGCAGTACATTGCTAGCCTAGGTGGTATAAGAGGAACGCTGCTGCCCATTCCTAATCATATTCAGATTTATCCTTAGTCGCCTTGTACGACACCCACGGGAAAGATTTGGGGTGGTGACAATTGTATTCTACTCTGCCCTCACCACACGGCTGGATCTGAGACACTCTTTGATTTATTGCCGTTGGATTCTATTGTTCAAATTTAATAACAAGTACACATATGTGCGCCAGTGAACATCGGCGGTGTGCCCTCCGAGTTCGAGGGCGCGCCCGGCGTGGGCGACGAGGGGCTGCGCGCGGTGTGCGCGTCCTGCCGGCAGCTGCGCACGCTGGACGTGTCGTACCTGAGCGCGGTGGGCGACGCGGGCGTGCGCGCCGTTGCCGGCCTGCCCCGCCTGGCGCGCCTCGTCACGCGCGGCAACCCTTCGCTCACCTCGGAGCCGCTCGGGCAGTGTCTGCGGGCATGCCGCCAGCTACAGGTAATGGGGATGATGACACTAATGAATAATAATAATAAATAAATTTTTTAACTCTCACACCTATCGTCTAGCCCAAAGTAAGCACTTGTGTTATGGATACTAAATGACGAACATATTTTTAAAATCATAATAATTATGTATATAAATGTTGAAAATATACTACATAAACATATACACAACCAACCAACTCGGGAACAAATATTTGTGGTCATCACAAAATTTGCCCCTACCAGGATTCGAACCCGGGACCTCTTGGCCAATACCCAGCAATCTGAACATTCGACCAAGGCGGCCGTCTATACTATACCACACTAGAGCTGTAGCTACAAGATACTGTGTTATGCTGGGGCTACATTAGCTCTCTATATGTATAAAATGTGTGACATAAATACGGTTGCGGTCAGCAAACGTTTACCAGTTTTGAAATAAGATTCTGTATCACACTATTTTCACTAAAGTCAATTAAGTTACTTGTTACCTTTTAAAAGTTATTATGCAAAATGGCACACCGAGAGATTATCAAAGAGAATTGTCAGAGGTTTTTGATAATGAATCTCATTTCTTTATTTGTTGAAAAGACATTTTATCACAAATTATTGTTTGAACGTCATTTGCATACATACATAAATCACCCCTTTACCCCCGAAGGGGTAGACAGAGGTGAAATAACACCCACTAACGTCATATGGACCTTGATAGTAGTCAGTCCATCTCCAAGAGCGATTGATTGTCAGATCATTAGAAAAAAGATAATCTATTGTCAATCAAATTATTACGACAATGACAGTTAGAACTTGTGACCTACATGAGTGCATGCAATTATGATCCTTAAGGTGGTAAACATTTTCGGTCCCTGACTGTAAATACAGATTTGTGTATGTAAAAAAAGGAGGCTTTAACATTATTAATCAATCGTAATAGTATTGTTAAATGTTTTAACCATTACCATACTTCCCAGGAGGTTGACGCATGTGGTTCAGACAATGTGTCGGATCAGCTGATAGTGGAAGCACTCGAGTCCCTGAAAGATAATCCTCGGAAAGTGACGTTATGGTTGGCAAACACGGCCGCCGCTGGCACGGACCCTCAGGTAACAATATATGAGTATTGGCAAATTATACGCCGTGTGGTGACGGCAGAGTAGAATACAATTGTCACCACCCCAAATCTCTCTCGTGGGTGTCGTACAAGGCGACTAAGGATAAATCAGTGATGAGGAATGGGCAGCAGCGTTCCTCTTATACCACCTAGCTATGTACTGCGACTTTTGTGCCCGATAAATGGCAATAGGCTCGCCACCTATTACATGGGACTTGACATAGTTAGCGAAACGTGGGTCCTAGTTCACCTCTGCCAACCCCTTCGGGGATATAGGCGTGTTTTATGTATGTATGTAAGTGTAAATTATACATACATATGTCACGCCTTTCTTCCACAGGGGTAGGCAGAGATCACTTCTTTCCACTTGCTACGATCCTTACATACTTCTTTCGCTTCATCCAATCTCATTAATGTTTTTATGCATGCACGTCGGTTTCTGGTACTCTTGTCCTGGCCCTTCTTTAATAGAATCAACTTGATTATGAAATATCCGCCTAGGTAGGCGTTCCCCGTCCCATTTCTCCATTCACTTCCGCCATATAAATCCTTTTTTCATCCCACCAACTCGGAAAAAGCGTTTTTGCTCTTCGATATCTGAGTGCAAAAGCCGTTTTTATCCTCTAGAGGTTAAAGTAAATTTGAATTTAGAACATCGTGTGCAATGAGTTTGTGAATTCAAAACATCATTATACATATTTATTTCTACCTTCATGGTGCCGAAATTGTCATGCAACCTATTTTAATTTGTTATAAACTCAGACTCGGAACCTTCTTGGTGTACTTTTTTTGTAATTTGCATTGCGCGCGCCATTTTCTTTTCACGTCACAAATTTGTTAAAACCTAGGAGTTCCGTGACGGTCAATCAGCTTGGCGTCAATCTTGCTTTAAACATTTTGATCGTCTACAACGCTTGCTGGATGCTTGAGTCAAGCATTTAAAAGCTTTTTAGGTCTGTTTGATTTGTTTACGCTAGCAACGGAACAAAAACATACAGAAAATCAACGTGCTTGTCTCAAGCTGATTGACCGTCTCGGAACTCCATTAGGGACGGTAATTTTTATTAGGGACTTACAGGTGTGTCTGGATGGATGTTGCGGGTGTGGCTGGGTGGATGGGTGGCTGTTGGAGGTGTGTCTGGGTGAATGGGTGTTTTGAGGGTGTGTCTAGGTGAATGGGTGTTTTGTTGGTGTTTCTGGGTGAATGGGTGTTTTGTTGGTGTTTCTGGGTGAATGGGTTTTTGTGGGTGTGTCTGAATGGATGGGTGAGTATTGTGGGTGTTTCTGGGTGATTGGTTTTTTTTTTGGGTGTGATTAGGTGTTTTGTGGGTGTTTCTGGGTGATTGAGTGTTTTTTGGGTGTGATTGGGTGTTTTGTAGGTGTTTCTCGGTGAATGGGTGTTTTGTGGGTGTTTCTGGGTTAATCGGTGTTTTGTGGGTGTTTCTGGGTGAATGTGTGTTTTGTGGGTGTTTCTGGGTGAATGGGTGTTTTGTGGGTGTTTCTGGGTGAATGAGTGTTTTGTGTGTGTTTCTGGGTGAATGGGTGTTTTTTGGGTGTTTCAGGTAAATGGGTGTTTTGTGGGTGTTTCTGGGTGAATGGGTGTTTTGTGGGTTTTTCTGGGTGAATGGGTGTTTTGTGGGTGTTTCTTGGCGAATGGGTGTTTTTTGGGTGTGTCTGAGTGGATGGATGTGAATGTTGTGGGTGTTTCTGGGTGGGTGTTGAGAGTGTGTTTGGGTTAATGGGAGGGTGTTGTGGAAGTTTCTGGGTGAAAACAGAAACTGTTGTGATTGTATTTTTTTTTTGTATTTTGCAATTTCCTCGTTGGGGGGGATGAAAAGTTACGTGTTGCACTCGAGTGCAAAGATTTTTCACCTCGTGCTCTTTTGATTCCCTCGCTATCGCTCAGGATTCTAATTTTTGAATCACTCGCTACGCTCGTGATTCAATTTTAGAATCCTTCGCTAGCTCGGTCATCAAAATTGAGCACGCGGTTAAAAAACAACTTTGCACTCACGTACAACAAATAACTATTGTCATTCTCCTTTCATTCATTCTTTCGACGTGACCAAACCATTGGCAAATTATAGTGTTCTTGCAATTCACGATAGCGAGCAAGATTTACCTATGTTAACACATGTCTGTATATTGCATTGCATCGCAGTGTGTGTGAGCTCGAAAGTGAGTATGGTTCATATACAAAAAAGGGAATGTGCAGAGACAGACGACAGTCCTCAGTTTTAAGTGGACAAATTGACGTTGTGATGTCATCATCATCACCAGCCCTTTATGTCCCCACTGCTGGGGCACGGCCCTTCCCTATGGATGGAAGAATATAGCCCAACATAATAAAATTATGAAATCTATAAACTACAAATCCCTTTTAACAAACCTTGTCTTCAAAATCCCAACCCAGAGTCCGATCAATGTTTGCAAGGCGCCTTCCACTGTTTGCCTATCCTTATATCTACAACACAGTCAATAGTAAGTGTGACATCAAGGAATTAACTCTTCGCAAAAGCCAAACAAGTAATAAAAACATGGCTAATGGATCTTTCATATGACGAAACAGAAAAAAATCTTTAATCTACAGCTTGATATGCCTTATTATACTTATAACAATATACTCACACTCACACACCCACACACACACACTTACTCTCACACAATACACTTTTACTCACATTATACTTCTTCTTCTTCTTCCTGCCCAGTTCCCGGTCTATCTGGGGTCGGCGCAGTATGTTTCCTCTTCCATTCATATGTCGGACGTCATCAAGCCATCCACTCCCTTTTGATTCATATCATCCATCACACCGTAAAGGTGCTAGTGATGAATGAATGTATAGAAAAGAGACGGAACGGACCATGTCGAGAGACCCATGAACGGAGAAAGTGATTAGAATGACAACATTCTAATCCATACTGCCCAAGGTTTTGGCTTCGTTTTACTCACATTATACTAACATACATTTTCGCACTCACATAATAACAAGTCTCTTTAGCATATATTTTGATCTTAATATAATTAGATTTTGCCATATTTTTCTTTTTATCTCTTTTTACGTAACTTGATTATTAAACTTAACACATCTTATAGAACCGGAACAACACATACATACATAAATCACGCCTATATCCCCGAAGGGTTAGGCAGAGGTGAACTAGCACCCACGTTTCGCCAACTATGACAAGTCCCATGTAATAGGTGGCGAGCCTATATCCGTTTATCGGGCACAAAAGTAGCAGTACTATTGCTAATTTGCTAGGTGGTATAAGAAGAACGCTGCTGCCCATTCCTCATCACTGATTTATCCTTAGTCGCCTTGTACGACACCCACGGGAGAGATTTGGGGTGGTGACAATTGTATTCTACTCTGCCGTCACCACACGTAGCGTTATATAAACTCACTCGATCATGGTTACTGCGACACAGGCCTACGAGCCTAGTGCTGTAACCAATGTAAATTGATACATGTAATATGTGTATAAATGGATAATAAAGTTATTATTATTATACTATATAGGGAGATTAAGCCACCCACCATGGCCTATTGCTGGTTGGTGGGTATTAACGACTGCAGATGCAGCCGAGGCTAACGGCTTAACGTGGCTTCCGATGCACGGAGGAACTCGAGATAACAATTTTTTGGTCATCCATCCAATGACAGGCCTTAGCTAACATTGCTTAATTTACGCGATCGAAGACCAAGCGCGCTAGGCTACTGCGCTAGCGAGCTCCTCTCCGTTGTGATGTGCTCAAACTTTATTGGATTTAATTTGTCTAGATCTGTAAATGAAATACTGATTTACGACATAATTAATTTTATTTTCTTTCTCTCTTACATCTAGAACTTAACTACTTTCTATCTCACTAAAGAATATAACACTTTATCATATTCTTTTATTCCTTTACACGATCATATATTTCTCGCTTTCACGCCCACGTTTCGTTCTTCTAAACTTAACAATTACAAATTTACCTTACATGCCCTTTGAAATAACATTTTTTTTTTTATAAACAAATTTTAATTTCACATTCGTACACCTTACAGATCCATCCCAAGAACGAACTGCTGACGGTGAACCTCATAGACGACCGCAGCAACCCCAACCTGCGGCCCGATTTCGTGGACGTCACGCTGGGGTACAACTCGGAGGATTCGTTCGATGACCTCTACGACCACGACCTGTACGACGACTTTGGTGACGACTTCCTCGACCCAGGTAAATACTCCTTTTTCTTCTATTTACTAACCGACGAATAAACGGAGGAGATTACTCAATTCGTACCCGTATGTATGTGTGCAGTCGTTAACGTAAATGAGTACGTAATGTGTGCCGTGTGTAGACGGCAGAGTAGAATACAATTGTCACCACCCCAAGTGTCTTCCGTGGGTGTCGTATAAGGCGCCTAAGGATATATCAGCGATGAGGAATGAGCAGCACCGTTCCTCTTATATCACCTAGCAATAGTACTGCTACTTTTGTGCCCGATAAATGGCAATAGGCTCGCCACCTATTACATGGGACCTAACATAATTGGCGAAACGTGGGTGCTAGTTCACCTCTGCCTACCCCTTCGGGGATATAGGCGTGATTTATGTATGTATGTAGTACTTAATGTCAAAAAAATTACAATTCGAAACTAGTCGCCATTCTTGCATGGTCTAGGATTTAAATGTTTTTTTTTGATAATAAGTTCTCACTTATGTTAATTGACGTCTCTAAGTGCGGCAGTAAAAGGGTCTTTTATAATTATATTATATGCCAGGCCCATCGTGACTGTAAATATTAAATTAATTCTTACCAGAGCTCAGGCTTCCAGCTGCGAATTTATGGGTGAACAACGGGTCATTTGGGATTTGCTGGGATTGGCCTATAGTCCGACAAGTTCGTGCGCGACCCTCCTGCGGTACGAGACGGTGGCGGGGACGGGGCACAAGATGCTAGCGGGGGCGAGCGATGCGGGGAGGTGCGAGTTTTCCCTCCTCCCCGCATCACCCACCCCCGCCAACATCCTGAGCGCCCCGACCCCGCCACCGCCCCTCATACCGCAGGAAGGTCGCGCACGCAGTTGTTGGACTATAGCACGGGACGGTCTTTTGCACGGGAGGTTGTCTTTGTCGCGTTTTTCATTGCTTTAGCTATCTTTTCTTTGATTCATATCCTCCATCACACCGGAAAGGTGCTAATGATGAATGAATGTATAGAAACGAGACGATTGTATCGAGAGACTGGTGATTGGAATGACAACATTCCAACCCATACTACTAAAGGTTTTGGCTTAGATTTTACAGCCGGCTGCCTGACACCAACCTATATAACATAATATTATAATTTTATAAACCTATATAATATATTAAAATTTGTCAGTCATAATAGTGCTCATGCAACTTACTTTGGGATAGATTTGTGTGAGTGTAAGAAATATTTATTGACATATTGCAGTTGAAGACTTGTTCCTGGGTCAAGATGATGACGATATTAACGAAATTTACGCATTTGGTCTTCACCCGAACGTCATGATGCTGTAAAAGTGGGATTTTACGCCCCCTCTGCTATTCGCCTGTGCTTCGCTTTCTATCTTTATCGGCTCTCCGTCATATTCTGGAGGGGAACATGTTACGGTATCATAATTATCGCTACATAATTAGTATTTTACATTGTTTAGAAGCTTTAGTTTGTTTTGAAAACTGTCGTTATTAAAAAGCGAATCTTGAGTCCGTTTTTACACATGAGCGTAACAAATATTAATTAATACATTACACATTCACAGGCATTGTTTTATCATTCGTATTTTGTTATTCTTCAATGTATGTTAATATTTAGTAGAATCTACATACAAATATAAATATAGTGTTATACGTCGATGTCTTTAAATAAGGCTGCACTAATTACGCAATGATATATTGTCGTGAAATGCAGCAATGTTGACTTGCAACTGTCCACACTCATTCTCATAGTCGTTTATAACTTACCACTTTATGTATAAAATGTTTTGTGTGTTGTAACTATAAGTAAAGTCTGAAATATTGTGATAGATACAAATTATTTATGTACCTAAATTTTTTCTGTGTTATTGTATTATTTTGTATGTGTAAAATCAAATAAAGCAGTATAATGTATGCCCATATTATGTACTACAAAGCCATACATAATTTTTATTGTTATGACTGAAATACATACACATAATCTTGTTATTCGTTATAAGGTATAAAAATAATATTCTGTTAAATAAATTATTGGTACATTTATTTTGGGAAGTTGCTGCCACTGTGGATACTACTTTGTATGAGAAAATTTACGAATGTTGCACTTTTCCATATAAGGCTATCTGTAATCATAGTATGTATGTAGTTTATGTGTTTTCATCAAGATGTAACTATAAAAATTTTGTTAATAATTGACGTTACAACTGTTTTATAACTCTACCTCACAGCCTTTGTGCCCTTTTTGTGTTGAATAAAGTACCTACATTTCTCTCGTTAGCCATGTTGATAGTTACAAATAAGTTTTGGGAAACATTAAAGTTTGGTGTAAGCTAGAAACTTGTAACTATATGTTGAACTAATCAACCGTTGGTGTTTTGGAGGAATTGTATTAATAATTATTTACCATTAATCATAACCATTTTATTTTTCCTTAATTGGCTAAAGTTGTCCCAGCAAGTAGACCTTAAAGTGTTCATTCATACAGTCCAATCTTTTTTTCTAGAATAGACTTAATTTATTGTTTGATGGGGTACTGTAGGGGATGTAAATATATTTTGAATATTTTCATAAATTAATGTTTAAAGAAAACTTCAGCTTGGAATATTTTTTGTGCGATTTTTACTTAAACACTATCATTATTAGATATCCTTTTTTAAGAAATATGCATTATAATCAATGGTGATTTTTATTTAATTTTACCTGAGGATGATTTTGTATAATCCTACAAATCAATGACTTTTATATTTTTTAAGGCTTTTTAACTAAGTAATTTAATAAAAACCCTTGAAAAAAGCGTTACGATGATGCTTGAAAATAAGGATTCAGCCTCTTTTAACTGGTCCGGCAAACTGGATTGTGGTTTTCGTTGGTTTTTTTTGCAGCTGATGGTATTTAATTTGTGGAAAAAAAGTTCAGCAAGTCAGTGAGTTAGTAAGTAAATGTGAAATGATGTATTTTTGTTTATTTTAAATGGATAAAGCATTAACTTGTGTTTATTATGCAATTGTATTCTGTTAGCATGTTGAAGTATGAGAGAAAAAACTAGGTGTAGATTCATAATTCTACAAATACACTCAATATAGTGTTAATATTATGTTTTCATTTTGTGTAATAAATATCATATTATGTTAGAAGAAGTGTCCATACGGTGATAAACTACCGTTTTTCACAATTCACGCAGCTGTGATTTTTGTTATTTGTAAACATTGCATTGTCAGAAACACATTGCATGAGATGATTCTGTGAAAATTCGGTTGTTTTTTTAAATATATTTGTTTGAACATTAGTAAAGCAAAGTAAAAAACATTCTTTTCAACGATACTGATTTTAATTTTATCCCAATGGGATAATTCTCTTTAAAGTGGGCTGTTCGCGGGACGGGCTGTGTACGTGGCCCGGACGGGGCACGAGTTTAGAACGTTACATACATTCCTACATTCATCCGGGCCCGCTCGACGCTCGTATACACCACGTGTAATATAAATTCGGACTAAGTACACAGCCTGTCCCGAGCACAGAATCATCCCTAATCCCTTTAAGCTTTGTGTTTATATATTAACCCAGACAGATTTCGTCTTTTTAATGTATTTGTGTTGTGGCACATTTGAAAGTTTGTATTGATTATTCTCTCGTTTAACTTTGCAGAACACTGAAATCATATCAAAGGTGCCTTGTTTACATAGAAGGTACAAGGTTTATATTGTTCCATTATTACTTAGATTATCTATAATGGGCTGTATTAGATCATCACTGTTAGTATAATATGTTATGAGAGATATTAAATTAATATTAAAGTTTGTGTTCATCGGCAGTTATTTGTAGTTTCAAATTCTTAAGCGGCTTCTGAAAACGTGTTACATAAACATACATAATGGTAAATCTTCTTGAGCATGAAGTATAAAAAGTATGAAATTTGTGATTTGAAATCTGTACAAAGAACGGTTTTTATGGTCCAATTTCCTCTGGATGAGTTTCGGTGAGTAGTTCTTTAACAATTTTACATTCTTATGTATTTTTTATGATACAAATGGATGTAATATTAATAATTTCATTCAAAACAATAACCTGTGCAAAAATAGTGATGTTATGATCACATGGTTGAAAATCAATATCAATGCTTAATTAAAGTTGCAAACTAGAATAAAGTCTTGGTAATAATACATAATAACTTATTCATTTTACGTCATCAAAGCTAAAATTAATACAATTTGATTTAAATAAATAAATAATTTGTTTCATTGCAGATGTTTCGTGCATTTTTGGGGTTTCTGAGGCTAAAGATGAATTGAAAAAAGTCGAGACGAGAAATGAGATTAAAGACTTACAAGGTTACTTATTAAACAAAGTCTTAGTAATACATACATGCATAGTAATATATTCGTTCTATATTTTCAAGGCAATACTTTATACAACTTGACAAACAAATTAATTGTTTCATTGCAGATGTGTCGAGTATTTTTTCTTTTCCTGAAGCTAAAGATGAATCCAAAAAATTTAGATAAGAAAAGAGAGTAAGCTCAGTTAAAATCTTAAATATAATATTTATCCATTATTGGTACTAAATATAGTTCTTTAATCATTTATATTTATTTAATTTCAGTTGTAAGAAAGCGATGACCTAAGCCCAATTCTAAAAGTTGTGACGAGCTGATAACTCCTAGAAAGAAGAAAGTTATATGAAATTTAACAAAATACTAACATATATAAAAAACAGTACAACAGAAAGTATTTTTATTTCAAACATGAAAGTGAACACATGCTCCGTTTTTTAATAAAAAGTTCTGCCCATAGTTTATGGTTAACCTTGATAATTTATTTCTAACATCTACTTGTTATATTCAGTACTTAAAAACGAGGTATAGTGTCTCAGTAGAAATTTTGTTTTTAATAAAGCGCAGGTTGATGCGTTCGTCGATATAGATAAAATTTTGAATAGTAGGTGGCACATCCCTATTTTTCTTGTTTGGTTGGCAGAACTTTTTTTTATTGTTGGTTTTTAATTCTCCCTATATTTTAGGGAAGGCAAAGGGTGTAGCCCATACAGCCAAGTCTTTAGTGTATATTTTATCTGTAGTCTTATGAAATAATGAATGGGTGAAATATATGAATGAAATGAATTTTACGTTAAAATATGGGTGTCACACATTTTAACGCATCTAGGGAGTGCTTGGAGCGAATTTAATGGTAACTAAATTAAAGTTCATGATGGTGCTTGATGAAATGGATAAAACCACTTTTTATAGTGATCTTCACCACAACATCAAACACATCATGAGACTTATTTTCGATGATTCTGCATAATTGCACATCAACACGGATGCTTGTGCATCAAAATAACACCACTTTCACTGCACAAAATCCACTCTGAAACAATTTTTGAATAATCGAAAATAAATTTGACACCTCGAAACGCGCCAAACACTGGCAGAATTCTTTGTTTAATAGTTTTTAGGTTGGCTACGTTGAGGTACTTGCATTTTGACATTTGGTTGGATTAATATAATATTTTTTGTAAATAAATTTAAAATAAATACTATACGGCGCATACATCCATACGCAACAAGCGCTTGACCAAAAAGAATACACTCCTACGTAAGAAGAGACGGGACTCCATAGAGCAAAATTAATCCGACCAAATGTCGAAATGCAAGTACCTCAACCTAAAAACTGATAAGCAAAAAGTTGTGCCAACCTAAAGATAAAAATAGAGATGTGCCACTTGCTATTTTAAATTTTATCGATATCGACGAACGCGTCGACCTGTAGGCCTATTCCCTAACTTTTTTTGACAGTTGAAAGTGATGATCACCGAACTATTTACTAATACATTGCTGTTATCACAGGACAAGTGTCACAATAGCATTATAGTAAAGTAGTAATGGATAAGTAAATAGTTCTGTGATCATCACTTTCAACTGTCAAAAAAAGTTAAGGAATAGGTCTACTGCGCTTTTTTAAAAACAATTTTAATATTTTTACCGACTGAGACCACTACAAACAACAACAACCGACTGAATACCACGTTTTTTAACTTTAAAGTACTGAATCAAACAAGTAGATGTTAAAAATAAATTATCAAGGCTAACCATAAACTATGGGCAGAACTTTTTAATAAAAAACGGAGTATGTGTTCACTTTGATGGTTGAAAAAATTCTTTCTAGGAGTTAACTGCATGTTACAACTTTTGATCGCTTTCTTACAACTGCAATGAAATAAATATATATGATTAAAGAACTATATCTATTATCAATAATAAATAAATATTATATTTAAGATTTAACTGATCATGCAACACCTTACACACACACACACACACACTTTTCTTCTCATTTTTTTCGATTCATCTCTAACTTTCAACCGAAAAAGTGCACGAAACATCTGTAATGAAACAAATTATTTATTTATTTAAATCAAAATAATTAAAAAATGAATAAGTTATTATGTATTATTACCAAGACTTTATTCTAGTTTACAACTTTAATTAAAAGCATCGATATTGATTTTCAACCATGTGATCATAATATCACTATTTTTGCACAGGTTATTGTTTTGAATGAAATTATTAATATTACATCCAATTGTATCATAAAAAATACTTAAGAATGTAAGATTGTTAATGAACTTCTCACCGAAGCTCATCCAAAGGAAATGGGGCCATAAAAAACCGTTGTGTAATTTTTGTACAGATTTCAAACCACACATTTCACACTTTTTATACTTCATGCTGAAGATAATTCACCAATATTTATGTTTATGTAACATGCTTTCAGAAATCGCTTAAGAATTTGCAACTACATATAGCTGCCGATCAACACAAACTTTAATATTAATTTAATTGTTTTTTATTTACGTTAGTTTGTGTTAGTTTGTGCGATGTCTGTCTAGTGTGTGACCGCCACAGTCTTTCCGGCAGACTGCCTGTGGCAAGTCCGAGCGATCTCATTTAGCCTGCGCGGGCCATTGAGTTATAAAGTAAACAGTAATAGTAGTTCAATGGCGCGGGCGGAGCATGTCCGTACGTGAATGTATGGATTTGTGGGTGCGTTTGGGTGGATTGGTGTGTGTGTCGATTGGTGAGATTATGTGTCTGAGAGGAATGTGTGTCTGTGTCTTTGTCCGTAATATTCCTACTATATAATGTATAGGTTTTTTAATAAAATAATATTATTCATAAGTAGTAAAATTATTAAGTAGGAGCAGCTCGCTAGCGCAATCGCTTAATGTTCTTGGCCTGCGATTGCTTAAACTAAGTAATGTTCGCTAAAGCCGGTCATGGGATGGGTGACCAAACGTTGGGTGGCCTGCGATTGCGCAAACTAAGCAATGTTCTCTGAAGCCGGTCATTTGATGCGTGACCAAAAGATGGGTGTGCTGCGATTACGTAAACTAAGTAATGTTCGCTATGGCCGGTCATGGGAGGGGTGACCAAAAGATGGGTGGCCTGCGATTGCGTAAACTAAGCAATGTTCGCTAAGGTCGGTCATTGGATGGGTGACCAAAAGATGGGTGGCTTGCGATTGCGTAAACTAAGCAATGTTCCCTAAGGCCGGTCATTGGATGGGTGGCCTGCGATTGCGTAAACTAAGTAATGTTCCCTAAGGTCGTTCATTGGATGGGTGACCAAAAGATGGGTGTGCTGCGATTACGTAAACTAAGTAATGTTCGCTATGGCCGGTCATGGGATGGGTGACCAAAAGATGGGTAGCCTTCTTTTCTTAAGCATTCTTTGCACCAAAATCTCTACTTTTTCTTTTCATCAAAAAGTATAAATGTAGCAGCAATAACGGTTTTACGTTTCGTTGCCATTGTTATTGTAACACACAACAAACCGTGTATACAGGGCGTCCCACGGCCATGCCACATGGAGGGAAAGTATATTAAATATTGAACGAAGGATATTTTACTAAAAGAAGACATCGTTTTATTTTTAATAATAAGTAGAACTGCATTCACAGATTTTTTTAAAATCGCCTACCTCAACCGGGAATCGAACCCGCCAAATGTGATAGAAAAATTACATGTATTTTATAATAGCGTTTGAAAGGGCTACTCATAAGCATTATTTTTTCCTAAATTATAGTTTTGGGATACATTGTTCTTTGATGTCGACACACAGAATAGCCGTGGGATGCGCACAGACCGGGTTGGTACTCTAAACATCAGCATCTCCAGTAAGCCTGCGTCACACAATCCATTAGCTATTTTATGGAGTGTACGCAAATCGCTCATCCACCTACGGCTCGCTAGGCTATCAATATTAAAGTAACGAAGCCGATCTGAATAGTCGCTGATCTTATGCCGTAAGCCATATTTAGTGCTTAGAGCGCGTAAGAACCTCCGTTGAATAGCCTCAATTCTATCAGTATGATTTTGATAAATCGGAGACCACACTGTAGAACAGTACTCTAATATACTCCTGACTAAGGATGCGTACAAGATTATCCATGAATTGATACTCTTAAATGGTTTCGCATGCCGTAACACAAAAAATAACATTTGGTTGGCTTTATTACAGATGTAGTCGTAATGGGGTCTAAATGAGAGCACAGAGTCATAATACACACCCAGATCGCGAACGGTCCCAACACGAGCAAGACTCCGACCACATATATTATAATTATAATTTAATGGATGTTTGTTTTTAGTGAATGAGATCACTTGACATTTTTGAACATTTAATGACATGTGATTTACATCGCACCAGTGATTAATAGTGTCCATTGAACTTTGTAATGCCTGACAATCGCTGACACTCAAAACACGATTAAAATTTTTTATATCGTCTGCGAAAGCAAGACATTCACTTTTAATGTCGTTAAGGAGATCGTTTATGAATTTATGAAACAAAAGTGGGCCCAAGTTTGATCCCTGTGGCACCCCTGAGAGTGACTCAAATGGAAAAGAATCATATCCACTTAGTGTGACAAGTTGAGATCGATGAAGGAGGTAAGAAGTCAGCCAACGTAATAAATTTCCATGTATACCTAGATGCTCCGCCTTTGCCAAAAGGATTGAGTGACTCACACGATCGAAAGCTTTGGCAAAGTCTGTATAAATGGAATCTACCTGCACCCCCCCATCAAAGGAGTCACACAAGAATGTGGTGTAGATTAAAAGATTGGAATTGGTTGACCTTCCCGTTATAAAACCATGTTGCTTCGGACTAAGTATGGGACTGACGTGATTATATATATGCTGGTAGACGAGAGACTCAAAAATCTTAGCAAACCAATTCAGTATACTGATTGGGCGATAGTTAGAGACATTTCCCTTATCACCAGATTTATAAATAGGTGTAATTTTGGCCATCTTCCATAATGCAGGAAAAGTACCTTCATTAAGTGACTTATTATAAATCAAAGTCAACGGTTCGACCAGAGCAGAAGCACACATACGGATGAATACCGGAGGAATACCATCAGGACCTGCACCCTTGGATATGTCTACATTTTTCAAAGTAGTCAATACGGTGTCGCTATCTATTTGTAAGTGACCAATGGTGAAATTATGGCAGGGAAAATCGGGTGTGTACGACATAAAAGGATTACTTACGTAAACGGAAGAGAAGAACTCCGCAAAGAAATTAACTATGTAATCGCCCGATGTAGCAACTCGATCGTCAAGATACATTCGGTTCGGTATACTATTCGTAACTCTCTTGTTTTTAGTATATCGCCAGAAGGCTTATTATGAGTTAGGTCGCCTTCGATATTCAAAATGTAATCTTTAAAACATTTTTCCAATCAAATTTTTGACCGTTGCCTCAGTATGGAATAGGAATCCCAATCTCTAGGATTTTTAAAACGTTTGTACTTGTTATGGTATTTAGCCTTTTGTTTAAGGGTCATCTTAAGCCCTGAGGAAAACCATATAGGATAATTAGAACTGCGCACCCTGGCTTTGGGGGTATGTTCGTTTATTATGAGTTGTAGTTGGGTGTAAAAAAGATCTACCAAATCGTCACAATCAAGTGTGTCAGCATAGTAAGTCCAATTTATCTGTCTGAGTCTCTCAGCGCATGCCTCAAAGTTAGTTTTATAAAAACATAACCGCTCAAGAAGACTGTTCGAACGCAGAGAAACTTCCCGTCGGGTATAAACAAGTTCAAACGGAGGATGGATCAAGGCGACTTATCGGAATGGCCGGGAGCAGAGAAAAAGAATCTGGGTAATTAGTGATTGCTAGATCTAAGATTCCACCATTGTGATTTGTGTTGAAATTCAATTGTGACAGGCACGTTAATTGTAATAAGTCAACGATAGCGTCAGATTTTGGGCAATAGCCTTTTAGTGGGGACTTTGTCTCATTAGACCATTGTAAATCTCCAAATTGAAATCACCAACAACAAAAGACACCTGTTTGGGGTGCGATGATATTACTGTCGAACAACTGTTTATAAAGGATAAAAAATCACTAGTGGGAAAATAATCTGGAAGGTACACGGTACAAACATTTAT
This sequence comes from Cataclysta lemnata, assembly GCA_963931975.1. Classification (NCBI taxonomy): domain Eukaryota; kingdom Metazoa; phylum Arthropoda; class Insecta; order Lepidoptera; family Crambidae; genus Cataclysta; species Cataclysta lemnata. The sequence continues at coordinate 10,449,906 of OZ008353.1, read as the reverse complement.
TATAAGATTCTGATTGATATTGAGCTGTATCCATAAATCTTCAACATAGTCCGACAGCCAATCACTTCTAATAACAACATCAAATTTCCTAGAAATTGCCATTAACACCCCACCACCATGATGCTTTTGAAAACGCCTCTGCGCATTACCACATATCTATTATCGAACAACTCGGATGAGAGTACCAAAGAGTATATAATACACTACGTTGTGTGTACAAGTTCGGATTGCCGCCATTAAATTGGGTTACCAGTATCAGTTTTATTAAGTGTTTGATAAATAAATTAAATATATTTATTTAAGTTTTATAACTGTAATTAAATAGTACATAAAACGATTTAACGACTGACAAGAGTGCGGAAATGTCATATGTAGACATGTTAGATGAACACAATTGATAACATTTCATTTTTTCAACATACCTTTATTATGATGTTATATGAAATTAAACCGAAAATGAAGACACCCATATTTTTTATTTCTTCTGAATTCCGTCGTTTTCATAGTAAAATCATGATTGAAATACCGGTCATTTTAAACAGACGTAAGTGCCAAATGGGAAAATCACTCTCGAATGGGGAAATCACTCTCGACTCGAAAAATAAAAATATCACTTGTCAAAATTGATGAATTGGCGTTTTCGGTGTCGAAAATAAAAACATTTTATCTGAAATGTTTGAAATTAATTTAAAGTCAAATACGTTTTAAATTAAAGTTTATGAAGGATTTTATTTTATTGCTACTCTAATAATATTGTTAATTTCGACGATGACAATTATTAACATTGGTTTTTTTTTAGTTTTAAATTCTCCCTATATTTTAGGGAAGGCAAAGGGTCTAGCCCATACAGCCAAGTCTTTAGTGTATATTTTATCTGTAGTCTTATGAAATAATGAGTGGGTGAAAAGTATGAATGAAATAAATTTTACGTTAAAATATGGGTGCCACATATTTTAACGCATCTAGGGAGTGCTTGGCGCGAATTGAATGGTAACAGAGCTAATGATGGTGCTTGATGAAATGGATAAAGCCACTTTTTATAGCGATCTTCACCACAACATCAAACACATCATGAGACTTATTTTCGATGATTCTGCATAATTGCACATCAACACGGATGCTTGTGCATCAAAATAACACCACTTTCACTGCACAAAATCCACTCTGTAACAATTTTTGAATTATTGAAAATAAATCTGACTGACACCACGAAACGCGCCAAACACTCCATTATTAACATTGGATTTGATTTATGACTGACGTCTGTCATCATGTCTATGATAACTTTTTTATTCTTCCATCTAGGAAGGCAAACGTTTTAATTCATACATCCCCGCCCGTGACGTCATCGCATGATTTTTACATTTAATTTTTTTTACTCTGTAATTAAGTTATAAAAAAAATTAATAAAAATATTTTCGAAGTCAGGATCAAAGAGTATATAATACACTACGTTTGTCAGGATTGGAAAATAAAGAAACAGTATTTTTATTTTGGGAGGTTGTCATTTTTGAAATGTTGTCAATTATTGTTGATCATAATAAACATAATATTTTATTCTAATTCAACCTTTTTTTACTTAATCAGTCTATCCTTCTTACGTCACTACAATTTATATTTATCCATCTTATTTCTATGATACTATTATTATCATGAACTATGTACTCGCAAATTTTCACGAGTTTTGGCATAACTTTCTTAAAAAAACTAATATGTAACTCCTACTCAGTACCGCTAGTAGTTAAAAGTAACAAAATAAGATAGATGCATAATTGATTATATAGTTAATTAAAAAAAATCTCCCTAAATAAAAGATAAGACAATAAAGTTGACATGGTATCATTTTCTTGCAATACTACCACCATGACGGCATTGGAACTTTAAGATGAAACGCACTTTAGTGTGTGAGACAGCTTGCCTGGCGGACTGCCCGCGCAGGCAAGTCTGTTGTGTGAATGGCCTGCTTAAACGACCGTTGCGCTGACAGACGAATGAAGTTATTTGTCGCCTCTTGAGTGCGGCAGTAGGATGACAGTATTATTGTCCTCTATGAGGATGACCCTGCCGCCATCCGCCCTTTGAAGTCCGCAGAAAAACCGCTCTTTGGAGCATTATCGGGGGTAGGGACATGAGCAGCGGCAGCGGCATGGGAAGTATCGCGTTCACAAGTGTTCTGTGTTCAGTCCTGCTCACTTCCCGGCCCACTGCCCTGCTCTCAGCGGCATAGTGTAAACGGGGTATAATATAAGAGGTCAGTCAGTGGTGACACCAATAATACAATGTATTCATTTCGTTCATTCATAATAAAATATGGCTGTATGGCCAGTACCCTTTGCCTTCCCTGAAAATACAGAGAATTAAAACAAGATTACCTTCCGTCATTTTTATTTTCTTTCAAGTTTTAAGCTTTTATCGTGAGCGCGGGAACCTCTGAAAAAGAATAGGCGGTCTTTTTTGAGCTCGTACAATTTAATGTAAAATTTGTATAGGTTTTGTCTACATTATTAATATTTTTTAATTCTTTTTTGTCTAGTATTTTTTAGGATTCGTAAGTGTGTAAATATCTTTGGTCATTGTATATAAATTAGCTGTAACTAGGTAAGTCCATTTTGTTCTTGTATTAAAATGGCGAAGAAAAGAAAAAAAGCAGTAGGTGATAGTCAGCCTTCTATAATTATGGAGTCTGATACCAGCAGTGATTCCGAGTATTCCACCAACTTTGAGGACGACGTCAATAAATATGCGCCATACAGGGTCACCGATTATAGCAGACGCTACCCCGAAGACAGCGCCGCTGGACATGAACTGATTGTTTTTGTAGAGAGCACAAATGATACCCCGATCGGCTCAAGGGACTTAATGTACATTAGCAGCTGCTTTACGCGGTTTGTTAAGGGTACTAAGTTTCTTAAAAAAATAAATAAATTCAAAATTGGTGTTGTCTTTGACAAACCAAATTTCGCTAATGCATTCTTGGATAATGTAACTTTTTTACGAGAACAAAATTTAAAATCTTCTATACCCGCCGGTAGCACAGAATTAACTGGCGTTATAAATTCCGTTCCCACAGATATGTCGAATAAAAAAATATTCAAAGCAATCTCCAGCTCAAAGAAAATAATTTGTGTTCGTCGAATTATGCGGAAAGCCAAAATCGAAGACTCTTATCAACTGGTACCGACGCAGACGGTTGCCATCACGTTTGCATCGTCCACCTCTCTTCCCGATCATGTATTCATTAAAATGTGGCGCATACCAGTTGTACCATATATTCCTCCTGTGAAGCAGTGCTTCAAGTGCTTAAGGTTTGGGCATCTAGCCAAGTTTTGCCACAATAGCCAAAGGTGTTCAATCTGTACAGAAGCTCATAATTTTAAGGAATGCTCTATTTCTGCTGATAAAGCTGTTTGCGTCCACTGCAACGGTAATCATTTATCTATATCCGGTCAATGTCCTATTAAAAAGAAGAAAATTGAAGAAAATAAAAATAAATTCACACGCACTTCATTCTCAGAGGCACTTAAAAATGATCATTTTCCCAAATTAAATAAAGAAAAAGACAGCCAGCAATTAATAAACATGGTATTATCAAATGAAAAAGCACTAAATTTACTTACAGAATCTATAATTAAAATTATTACATTAAACAAAACTGACAACATTAAAATTAACTGTGATACCATCACAAATTTCATAAAAGAAACTGCACAGAATAAAAATAAAACACCTTTAAATTCACAGAATACTTAAGTATACTACAGTGGAACGCACAGAGTTTGCTAAGGAATCTACTTGAGTTACAAAAGTTTCTATATGATAATTATATACATATTGCAATAATTTCAGAAACTTGGTTAAAACCTAACAATAAATTAACAATAAAAGGGTACAACATTGTTCGAAATGATTGTGGCAATATTCACAATGGAGTAGCTATAATAATTCATAACACACTCAGTTTTCGTAATATAAATACATATTTTGATGATTCTTTACAAAATGTTGTAATTCAGATTGAGATAAATAAAAAAATGCTATCAATAATAAGTTTTTATAGTCCAGGTAATTGTTCTCCTAGGTTTAACAAAACTAAATTAAATAATTTAATAAACAATGTTCCTCAACCTTTTATAATGGCTGGTGACTTCAATGCTCATCACACCTCTTGGGGTTGTCATACTACAGATGCTCGGGGCAGAGTTATTATGGACTTTTTGGATGAGAATAATCTGGTATTGTTAAATGATGGTAAGCCCACTACAGTGGGTTCTCATATTTGGAGACCTAATGCTCTCGATTTAACAATTGTTTCTGCTTCTTTGGCTCTAAACTGTGAATGGCAAGTTTTTTCGGATCCTCTGGGAAGTTATCATCTTCCAACACTCACTAAATATAAATTGTCCTCTGGTAGTAACAGCACCTCTTCATCATCAAATGTTCCTGCACATGCTAATCTGAAATTAATAAATTGGAAATTGTATGAAAAAAATGTAAATGAAATGTTAATTAATTTTGAAATCAATAAAACTAATTTAATATCCAGCTATAACGACTTTTGCAGTATTATAATTACTGCAGTAAATAATTCGGTTCAAACAAAAACTAACTCTTATAGACATAATTCATCATTTCAAAACAACCAGTCTCACAAAAAAAAATCCGCCATGGTTTGGTGGAACAATATATGTTCCAAAGCTGTGGCAAATTGTAAAGAAGCATATTTAAATTTTAAATTAAATCCAAGTGTCGAAAACTATATAAATTTCAAACACAATCAGGCAAAAAAAAAGAGAATTTTAAAATATGAACAAAGGAAATCATGGGAAAGTTTCTGTTCATCGGTTTCAAGGTTAACTCCAATGAGTTTGATTTGGTCTAAAATGCGAAAATTTAATAAAACATTTACATCCCAAAATATATTTTCTGACTACGAGTGGATACAAAATTTTTTAAACAAATACACTCCAGATGCAGTTCCAAATTTAATACCTAGCTTACAATATCAAAACAACTATCAAAATGGTTTTTTAATTGAAAGTTTCTCTATCACTGAATTAAAAGCTGCCTTGAATTCTAGAAAGGATACTGCTACTAGTTTAGATTGGTTATCATATAAAATGTTCAAATTATTAAATTCATCTAATCTTCTATTGCTTTTAAATTTATTAAATTATCTATGGCTGAAGTCTGAAATTCCCGTTGAGTGGAAAACCGATTGCTTAGTTCCAATTTTAAAACCTGGTAAAGATTCTAATTTGTATGATTCTTATCGACCTATTGCTTTGACTTCTTGTGTCAGCAAAATTTTTGAGCAGATGATTAAACAGCGTCTTGAGTTTTTTATTGAGAGTAACAATATTTTACCTTCTAATCAATTTGGCTTCAGACGAGGACGTTCAGCAAGGGAAAGTTTAAGTCATTTTTATCTCGATGTCCATAATGCTCTGTCTCAAAATCAATTGGTTTCAGTTTTTTTTGATGTTGTGGGTGCCTTCAATAATGTTAATCTTGATATTCTTTCTTCCATCTTGTTAAAATTGCAATTGCCTGGAAAATTAGTTAATTGGATTTATATGTTCTTGAATGGTCGCAAATTGTTTGTAAAATATGATAATCAACTGTTTGGTCCTAGGTATTCATATAAAGGAGTGGCTCAAGGTGGTATCTTAAGTCCTCTACTGTTTGTCTTATATATTTTCCAACTTAATATTGTCCTGAGGTCAGAAGTGCAGAATCTGCAATTTGCTGATGACTTGGCAGTATATTGTTATGGCAATAATTTAACACATGTATTAGATAAAATCAATACCTCCTTAAGAAAACTGGAAACCTATTATAATGATTTAGGCTTGGAAATTAGTACTGACAAAACTAGAGTGGTGGTTTTTTCCAAAAAGTCAGTCAGAGCTTCTAATGTTACTGTATACTATGGGGGAAAATTATTGTCAGTTGAGAGTAGCATCCGGTTTTTAGGTGTGGTTTTTCATAGCTCTTTCAAATTTAATATGTATGTCGATTGCTTGGCAAATCGTGCATTAAAAGCCTGTAATATACTTAAGGCACTAACCGGGGTTTATTGGGGAGCTGATCCCAAAATTCTATTAATTTTATACAAATCACTAGTTAGAAGCCACTTTGAATATGCTTTTTTTTGTTATTCTAATTCACAAAGGTTAGTTGAAAAATTAGATAAAATTCAAAACAGATGCTTACGTATTGTCACAGGGGCCATGTGCTCTACTCCTATTATTTCAATGCAAGTGGAGTGTAATATACCCCCATTAACATTACGCTTCAAATATTTGTTATTTAGTTTTATGTTGAGAGTTTCCTCTATAAATAACAATCCTCTAGTCCAAAAGATTAAGCATTTCTCCTCAATAGGCAGTTTACAGTCTATTTTTCATCTTCAATATTTTCCTGAAATACTGAACATACAAAATGTTAATAATATATTTGTTTCTTCTGTTTGGCCATGTTATCAAAATGAATATTCTTCAAAGTTTTTCCCATTGAAAATTGAAATAGTTAATTCTTTAAAATATAAAGAGGAGCTGTACTGTTTGTTACATGAATGGCAAGGTTATCGTCAAATTTATACAGATGGTGCCAAAAACAGTAACTGTGTTTCTGCTGCTTTTTATGATGCAGTTTTGAAAAAAGGTCATGGCTATAGACTTCCTGGCATTGCTAGTATTTTCACTGCAGAGTGCTTTGCTATTTTTATGGCCCTCAAATTTATTGAGAAACAGAAAGGTGTCAAAAAGTGGGTACTTGTCTCAGATAGTATGAGTGTCCTTATGGCTTTAAATAATCCAAAGTTTAATACCTCAAGTAATTATCTTGTGTGGTCAATTCGTGAATTATATTATAACCTTTATTTAAGTAAATATGACATTATCTTATTATGGACACCTTCCCACATAGGTGTATATGGTAATGAGCAAGCTGATCATCTTGCAAAGGTCATAACAAACAGTCCCTTACAAAATTCAATAAAAGCAATTTCTTTACCAGACTCTGATATTTTAGTTACAGTTAAGGAAACAATGAGAGACGAATTTGTGGACACTTGGCGTCAAGTTGCTTTAACAAAGGGGAAATGGTATGCAGAGATCAATCAGAAAATTGTCAAGCCATGGTTTACAAAAGGTTCTACATACCATAGTAGGAAATATTATTCTGTAATATGTCGTCTTAGATTTGGCCACTGTCGGTTTAATGCTCATCTCAATAGAATTAGGATTTTAACTACCCCAATTTGTAACTATTGTAATTCGTCTTAGCAAACACTTGATCATCTCTTTTTTGTCTGTCATTCCTTTGCTATTCCCAGGATTGTTTTAGTCGATAAACTTTTGGACATTTACGGCACTGACGAGGACATACCGCGCTCTGTTCAGCATCTCTTAAAAAATGAAGACTGTTTTAGACCTATATATGAGTTTATTGTATCGTCTATTGGCGATATTTGAATATATAAATTTCGCAATGACGTAGAACTCCTACGTCATTGAAATTTCGTTATTTTTGACATCTGTACATTTGTAAATACTTAACAAAACGGATTAGTACATACTCTGACTGAATAAGTTTCAGTGTAAATATTAAGTTGTAGATATTGTTTTAAGCTATATTTTGATAGGTATTCATTTAATGTAGGTAGTAGGTATTTTGTTCTCTCTTGGCTCTGGCCTTTTTATTCTAAACCAATTTTGACTTATCTTACAACAGACTTGGCTACGGCCTTAATAACTAGAAACATGACAACAGACCAGGCTGTACGGACCTAGTTTCCTTTGCCTTTCCCTAAGTAAGGGATAAAACTGGACCAAAAAAAAAAAATTTAAGCTTTTATCAAACTAAATAGACTAACTCATCAAATACAAATCTGTTTTAAAATGTCTACTCGTTGGTATGTTTTGTTTTAATGGTATTGATAATATTTCATACTTTAGGTTATAACGTTATCTTCCATATTTTTTAGGTATCCTATTTACCAGCGAGGCAATCCACAGCTGAGAATTTTCTTACCCAATTTTTGGATGAAGCTGGTAAAACCATTGCCTAAACAACAGCCAAGTATCGTTCAATTTCAGTGTTCAATGGAAATGACAAAATATGATATAAAGAATTATTTAGAAAAAATATACAATGTTCCTGTGGTAGATATACGCACTAAAATTACCCTAGGAAGGTTTAAAAAAGACGTCGGTAGGGGCTACATTGTAAAAGAGGATGACATAAAATATGCATTCATAACACTGGTATGTAAAAAATTTGAAGTATGTGCTTGCTAATTTTGACTTGTCCTGTACTTATTTTCCAATTTTATTTTAGCCTAAACATACTACATTTGAATTCCCAAATATTTTTGAAAAAAGTAAAGATCAAGATGAAGAAAACATGAAATCATTAGAAGAAGCAAAGAAAACATTCAAAAGTTATATTGACCGTAATAAGAACAGATCAGATGTCCCAAGTTGGTTCTCTATTTAGAAACTATAAATATAATTTAATCTTAGCTAACTAAAATATAGTTTAAATACTAGTTTAGATTTTTTATTTCTTTCACTAGGGCTTAATAAAAAAAAATTTAGTAAGCACACATTTATTTAAATTATTCACAAAATATAACAAATATATATTTTTACTTTTGTTCATTAAATAATATAACCTAAAAGCATTTAGTTGGCCCTTTATTATTAGGCAAAGACCTTTAACATAAAGACTTACTTAATAAGAACTCAATTCTGGGTTATATTATTTACAAATATTAATAAAGCTGTCACATGGAATCTAATAAACTAAACAGTTTTGTAACTTGTCTTAAACTAGGAAAAGCCTTTTCTTTTCACTCAAATTCAATTTGAGAGAGAAAAAGTTTAAATAAAACATTGAAGGTTAAAGGTACACATTAAAATTTAACCTAATTTTTTTGCAAGGAACTTTGATAGTATTCATCCAAAAATACAGAGGAATTGCAGCGTGGGCATTCAGCAATGTCAAGTAGAAATGTGACCTGCAATCATTATAAATATTATGCATTATGGAAACATTTGTAACCACACCATTACACAAGACATATTTGACTATCATATTCAGGTCAAAGGGCATTATTAAAAAACTATCCTTTTTCTAACTTACTAATATTTATAAGTATTAGTTTAAGTATAAGTCAGCACCCAACTAGAAACCTGAACTGCCAATTTATAGTTTTTCATGAACAATATAATTTTCATGTTAGAAGGAGGGTGGGTGGTGACAATATAGGTACGGCCACAATAAAACACATAGACCATGACTGTTAGCTACCTGCATCTGAGGCAAATTGTCTATTGTATTGCCTGGTTACTATGTGAAACACTTCCTATTTGTAATTTCCAGTAGTCCATTTAAAAACTTTTAAATTGTATACCATACCACTATTGGTAGCTCTAAATAAAACAAACTTTGTCAAGTACTTACGCGAGGATGTTGTTCACACTTCAGGCGTATGCGACCATTACAATAGTAACCACACGATCGACAAAAAACAATGGTTTTCTGTCTATAACAGGAACATTGTTTGGTTTTGGTGTAAGCCTGTGTGATATCTGGTACACCGCGGCCCACGCGATTAGGAATTTTCTTGTATATTTTCCCAGCAGCAGCAGCGACTACGGGAGTGCTAAATGTCTCCATTCTCTTTCACGTTAGACTGATACGTTACTTTTGAGTTAAATTAATTAAATCGGTTAAAAAGTTCAATCAACGTCACAAAAAAATTGCAGAATGACGGACGATACAAATCAAATCAAATAAATAATGGCGGATGATTGGAACGAAACGAACGAAGTACGAACGGTGGGTGGGGGGTGGGGTTAGGTACTAAAGTAGTGTTGTAACACTGATTCTAGGCTTGATTTATGTATTTATTGTTTTAATAGTACCTAAGTAAAGCAAACGTTTAACAACGCTTCTCCAACAGAATCACAGAACAAAATAAAAATATTATGAGAGCGCTAAACACTACGCACTACATCCGATCCGAATCCAAGAAAAAAATATTGGTCTAGAAAACTCGGACAGAGATCGGATGCAGTGCGTAAGTTACCTTAGAAATAGTTCTACAGCTATAGCAGACCGTGAAAATCTCGGATTCGGATCGGATGTAGTGCGACATACAACCTTGCACCTACATGCCTTTTAATAGAGACAAACCAAAAACGCATGGAAAAACATTTCAGAGTTATAATCAAGTTAAAATCGTAAAATTATAATATTTGTTACCTTTCAAGCAGTAACCCTGATTAAACAATAAAATTTACAATACAAGTAGGTAATACAATGCCATAAAAGATCAACTTACCTATAATATATTTATCTATTCACCTACCATACATTTGAGCCGACCAGACTCTCCGCGGCATGAGTCTTGGCTAGTTGAGGCTGCCCGTTGCAAGAGTGCTAGCCATCCAAACTTTCAAGATTGTTGTGGATTCTCTTGCCTTACCCTCTCGCGGTCGAAAAACCGATAAGCACGCCCCATCCCCATCCACTCTCCACGAGTCGAGACGAAAATTATTCATCTCCGAATACCAAATTATAATTAAAAACAGATAGCAGAACAAAAATATTTATCTATATCTAAAAAAGGTCTTTGTTTTTATTAACATTGTTTAGGTTTTTGATCAAGGTAATTTTATTTAACCCTTAACTGGTATCGTATGAAGGGATGAATAGACGTGTAAAATATGTTAAAAAGTAACAATATTGTAGGAAAAGTAAAGTAAAAAGTAAACAGGACCAAGATCATACTTTATGTATTTTTAAAAGCAATTTTTTTTGCTGTTCAATCTTACATTTTTTGTTTTTTTTTTTATGAATAGCATGGAGGGAGGAGCTCGAATCGCTAGCGCTCTATGCTCTATGGCGTAACGCGCTCTGCGATTATGGATTAAGGATACTCGCTAAGGTCGGTCATTGTATGGGTGACCAAAAATTTATTATCTCAAGTTCTATCCTGCTTCGAAAGGCACGGTTAGCCGTTGGTCCTGGCTGCATCTGCAGTCGTTAGGTTAATACCCACCAACCCGCACTGGGCCAGCGTGGTGGGCTTATAGCCCGTTCTCCCTTTATTCTTTCATCCATAGGGAAGGCCTGGACCCCAGCAGTGGGGACATTAAAGGCTGATGATGATGATGATGTTGATAGCATAATATACGTAAGTTGGCAGCATATGAGGAAAGACTCGAGTATTTCGGGGTGAGCACCCTTCAGTCGAGGCGGGATGTAGCTAACTTATCAACGATATACAAAATTGTAAATTCTGTATGGGACGCGCAGGAGCTATTAAGCCATGTTTTATTTAAGATTAGTGGTGGTATCACAAGATCACAGAAGATTTTCTGTATACCGACTTGTAGTAATAACGTTACATGTAATGGTGACGGCAGAGTAGAATACAATTGTCACCACCCCAAATCTCTTCCGTGGGTGTCGTACAAGGCGACTAAGGGTAAATCAGTGATAAGGAATGGGCAGCAGCGTTCCTCTTATACCACCTAGCAATGTACCTACTGCGACTTTTGTGCCCGATAAATGGCAATAGGCTCGCCACCTATTACATGGGACCTAACATAATTGGCGAAACGCGGGTGCTAGTTCACCTCTGCCTACCCCTTCGGGGATATAGGCGTGATTTATGTATGTATGTATGTATAACGATCCTATCTTCCGAATGTGCAGGTCATACAATAATATAGCTAAGGAGTTAGATATATTCTCGCTTTCGCATGCATCCTTTTTAAAATTATGTAAAAGCAAATTATAGTTACATTGTTTTTTTTTTTACTCCATATTATGTGGTGAATCTCATTTCTAATGCTGAATTTATAAGTACTTTAATATGTACTTAGACTGAATGAATGTCGTGTTCAGCTATTACCGGAGTTCAGGTTTAGCAAGATACTTACTATTTAGCATGTATTATTGTCCATTAAATTTAGCATTTTATTAGGCATCTTTAATTCTCTATGTTCCTCACAGATAGCATCAGGTCCTGATTGTCATCTGGTTATTTAACCGTGTGATGATGGCAGAGTAGAATACAACTGTCACCACCCCAAATCTCTTCCATGGTTGTCGTACAAGGCGACTAAGGCTAAATCAATGATGGGAAGCAGCATTCCTCTTATACCACCTAGCAATGTACCTACTGCGACTAATGTGCCCGATAAATGGCAATAGGCTCGCCTCGGCAATAGGTGTAAATTTTAATTTGGATTCTGTTGCTGTGCCATTAATAAATAAATAAATAAACACATTCGGCTCAATGGGAACTATATTCGGACGAGTTTTGCCGACGAATGGGCATAAACAACCCCCTGCCCTGCCTGCCACCAACCCTCTTTAGATATGCTGTTGGTGGGGGGTTTGCCAATATTTTTACTTCATAATAACGAAAAAAACCTAGGTCGTCATGATTGCCATCTCGCGAACCTATACCTATCCAGCTTAAGTTATTAAAGTGGCAAAGTGCGCCTAGCGGGCCTAATGCTAAAACATTTTGTTTGTAGCATCGATAAAATGTGTAACTATTAGTATCCAATCGGTAGGTTTGGAGAGATTTGTGGTAGGTGCACTTGAGCGCTAGGCGCACTTTGCCATCTTTACCTTAAACTTAGTGCTCCCGCAGTCCATGCGATTAAGGGCTGATTTCACCGTCTCTCATAGAAACTGAGTTTAATAAAGCTTGGTTTTGATTAATCCAAACTATATAGCGAAACTCAGTTTAGAGCATAAGCCGAGTTCAACTTCATCTGATCGCGTTTAATTCTGCGGTGAAATCGGCCCTAAGTTGGACGACTAAATCGCAGATCGTACCTAGGCATAGAAACGTATGGTAGCCCGCACATCTTTCTAACTGAATCATACACACGATTATTAGGGCGATCTGCGTTTTAGTCGTCCAATTTAATCGCATGGTCCGCGGAGGCCCTTAAAATACAGCGTTTAGGGTGCGGTGCGAGGACGCGTTGCGATGAATGTGTTTGAGGAGATTTGAAATAAAACAACTTTTACGGATAAGACTCGCGTATAATTTGGTGTTTGGCATATTAATTATTTAACCCGATGTTTCGATCACTTTACAGTGGCCGTGGTCACGGGGGGACTAAAGATGACAGGTGTCCTCACAATCAAGTAATAATTAACTACCGTCGTAATATTTGATATTTTAGGTGTTCCGATTTACACAAACAGAGCTTACAGTATCATTGTTTTTGGCAGTATGAGGACGGTGTTGGGATTTAATTATTCTAATAATTGGGTCCCAAGCAGGTAGTATGTTCCAACCATTATCCTTATTGAAGTTTGGATGTTTCTTGATTTCAAAGCGGTTTGTCAAATCTTAAATAATGGTTGGGTCCGTCTAAGGCATGTTCACTCAAACACATAAAACATTATGTGTTTGAGGAGAACCAATATAATTACTTTATTTTGCATACCTAGGAAAATGGAGTGATGCTATTGGTTCTCCTCAAACACATGTCTCGCAAGTCGCAACGCATCCTCGCATACCGCATAATCTATATCAGGGTGGAAACGCAGCCTTAGTCGGTTTGCTGTTTATTTTTTTTTATTTCAATTTCAGTTACACGTCTGTGTTAGTGTAAAGTGTGTAATTATTATTATCTTGACAATTATAGCGTGTTTAACAGATATCTCTCGCGTGTATCAAACAGGAAGTCATTTTACGTTTTGATACGTAGGTATGTATACATTCTTCGTCAAAGGTTTCCGCTCAAGAGCATGCAACACACTGATGTTATAAAGAGGTGATGCTGTGAACAGCGCAGCAGTGATTAGTTCAAGATGAAACGTACAATTTACTTCATGATTACTGCGATTTGCTGCGTGTCTGGCCGGGCACATGCCCAAGAGATGCCGCCGCCTCCACCGCAACCAGACATGCCATTTGTAAATCACTTTTTACCCCTGAAAAGGGTAAGTTTTTATCATTATATTTTTTAAATAACTAACGACAGATTCGATTTATTTGTAGGCGTTTTTTTTGTATGTTTCTGATATTATTTATTTATTGCAATATTTTTAAATGATCTGCCGGAAAACAAAGACGTTTGAGCATTGAAAAGTACCGGCAGAAGAGAGAATAGCTGGTTTCCTTCAACTCATTGATCGGCAAATTGATTGATTGCTAACTACTCTCCTTGTGGTGTCGGCCATGTGGTGACGGCAGAGCAGAATACAATTGTCATCACCCCTATCTCTCTCGTGGGTGTCGTACTAGGCGACTATGAGTAAACACAGCGATGAGTAATGGGCAGCGAAATGCTGCTGCCCATTACTTATCGCTGTGTTCTCATACCTACCACTTAGCAATATACTGCGATTATATTGCTAGGTGGTAGGTATGAGAAGGCTAGAAGCTAGCAAACGGGCCGGGCGGGGCTATGCCATGTACCACAGTATACCACCCAGAACAGTAATACGTCTTTATACAAACTGGCCGCTGCCCATTAGAATGTGTGCTTTCGTACTCGCTGCCGTGTAGGCACGCACTGTAACGCACGCATTGACATAAAATACGGGGGCATAAGGGCACTTATGGATTTGTGTGATCCGTGCGATCGAACCCTAATAACTCGCCGACAGGCCGGAGATAAAGCACTGTTCTGGGTACCCTGTGCAAGTATTATCCACCCGAGGGAGCAAAAATGAGGGCGGGGAGAGCCTGATATGTAGTTGGTTGAATTGGTGGGGAGATGATGACGAATTGGCGCCGGTTGTCGCGCGAGTGTTTGTTGGTGCGGTTTTCGACATGATTTTTTTTTACGTTAAAACGTGAACCGTGGATAATTATTTAGACGCACTTAGATCCCGTTCCGAATTGTTGGATTATGTTTGTGTCCGACTCGGTGTGCTGATATAGCTTTTCATTCCACATTAAACAAATTTTGTTCTAATACATTGTGGAAGGTTCTTGGGTACCGTATAGAATTAATTTGGTAACTTTATTTATTCTAGGTGGCTAGACAGATGCCTGCGCCTCCAGCTCCGCCAGAAATGCCACCGATGCCGCCCATGCCACCCATGCCTTCCGAAATGCCACCTATGCCTTCAGAGATGCCAACCATGCAATTGTCTCAAGTTAATCTAATGAGAAAACGAAGAGCGGCCAAGGGCGTCGGTGGATCTATGCCTACGCGAAAAGGATAAGTTTAAAAAATACCAACTACAAACACAAAATAAAGGAAACATGGCGCAGTGGCTTTTACTATGGTGCTGTTTTAATTTTATTTTTAAGAGAATAAATTTTTTTGAACCTTAGCAATATATTTTTTTTCATAGTGAACCTTAGAATATATATTCTAATTAGAATATATATTCTAAGCCATTGAACTACTATTACTAGCGTACTAAGCTGAGATTCTAAGTAGTGAACAATAAAATAAGTAGTAGTTTGTCGTGGATTTACCTAGTGTCGCCTTGAAGTTACCATGAGGAAGAAGATATGGCTGAAAATAATTTTGCTTGCGACGCGTCCACACGTTTGATATTTTCTACGTTTTTATCAATGTTATTATATTTAAAAAGAGGGTAAAAGGAGTCCCTATACGATAAAAATTGCTTTACATATATCAAGCACGTGAATTTTAATGCGTGACAAGCAATTTTGACCGATTAAAACTCCAGTGGATTAACACGAAGTTTGATGCGCTTGACAAGCAACCTACGTGTTTGACAAAAAATTAAAATTTTGTAGGGCGACAAGACAATAAAGTTATCATGTCTATCAGTCATGATTCAATCAAATCCAATGTCATTTATTTTCATTGGCGGAATTAAGATAAAAAAAAAACTTTCCAAAATCTAATTTAAAACGTATTTTACTTAAAAAATTTCAAACAATTCAATTAAAATATTTATATTTTCGACACCGAAAACAAAAAAAAAAGTTAACTTTTTATTTTTCGCGTCAGGACGAGACAAAAAGATTTCGCCATTTCTCCGCTGTTATGACGTCATTTGAGGCTTACGTCTGTTTAGAATCAGCAGAATTTAAATCATGATTTTTTTTATAAAAAAAACGACGACAGTAAAAAATATATATATGGGTGTCTTCAATATTGGTTAATGCTGATTACGGATAAAATATACACTAAAGACTTGGCTGTATGGGCTAGAGCTTTTGCCTTCCCTAAAATATAGGGAGAATTAAAAAAAAGGGAGAGAATTAGTCCTATTTACTCCGAGGTCATGAGTGATTGGCGCGTTTCGTGGTGTCAGTCGGATTTATTTTCGATAGTTCAAAAATTGCTTCAGAGTGGATTTTGTGCAGTGAAAGCGGTGTTATTTTGATGCACAATCATCCATGTTGATGTGTAATTATGCAGAATCATTGAAAATGAGTCTTCTCATGTGTTTGATGTTGTGGTAAAAACCACTGTGAAAATTGGTTTGACCACCTCATCAGCCACCATCGTGAACTCTGTTACCGTTCAATTCGCGCCAAGCACTCCCTAGATGCGTTAAAATATGTGGCATCCATATTTTAACGTAAAATTCATTTCGTTCATACATTTCACCCACTCATTATTTCATAAGACTACAGATAAAATTTACACTAAAGACATGGCTTTATGGGCTAGACCCTTTGCCTTCCCTAAAATATAGGGAGAATTAAAAAATAATCGGGGTGTTTGGCGCGTTTCAAAGGTGTCAGTCAGATTTATTTTCGCTTCAAAAATTGTTACAGAGTGGATTTTGGGCAGTGAAAGTGGTGTTATTTTGATGCTCAAGCATCCGTATTGATGTGCAACATGCAGAATCATTAAAAATAAGTCTTAAGATGTGTTTGATGTTGTGGGGAAGACCACTTTAAAAAGTGGTTTTGTCCACCTCATCACGCACCATCATGAACTCTGTTACCATTAAATTTGCTCCAAGCACTCCCTAGATGCGTTAAAATGTGTGACACCCCTAATTTAACGTAAAATTCATTTCATTCATACATTTCACCTACTCATTATTTCATATGACTACAGATAAAATATACACTAAAGACTTGGCTGTATGGGCTAGGCCTTTTGCCTTCCCTAATATTACAGGGAGAATTAAAAAAAATCATCAACTGTCATACATT